>OW052221.1:131432636-131493421 GCA_932526605.1 Nephrotoma flavescens | reverse complement strand
TATAATATATATATATATATTATATATATATATATATATATATATATATATATATATATATATATATATATATATATATATATATATATATATATATATATATATATATATATATATATATATATATATATATATATATATATATATATATATATATATATATATATATATATATATATATATATATATATATATATATATATATATATATATATATATATATATATATATATATATATTATATATATATATTATATATATATATATATAACGCATCTTCTGTCCATAATAAATACATTTCAAGTTTAATTAAGCGGCCCCAGGGCCAATATAAAAAACATATAATTTAGTTTTTGGATAACAATAAAATATTCACAAAACGTAGAGACATTTATCACACATTCTCGCTTCTGTCCTTATAATTTACAACAGTAGATCTATTATGCTCTAAATATATATGAATACGAGTAACAAGATATTTTATTTCCAGAACACCAAGATAATATTTCTTAACCACAATATTTTTTCATTTAATATTTTTAAAACATTTCGTTTTAGAATTTAATTGACAACATTATAAATTCCCCACAGACAGAAAAAGGCAATAGAAAAAAATAATAACTTTAAATAAACCCTTTTAGTTTGGCACTATACACAACACTTTCAGTTCGTGCTGTGGTGATGATATAGTGATGGCTAGAGTGAAATTTGGTATTGAAAGAACTTTTTGATTTAATTGAGTCACTAGGAGTATTTTTTTTGTTGTATTTAATGATTGAGGTTATACTCTAACCTTTTTCTATTACATGCACATTTTTATTGCAGTTTCTAAGATAAAGTAGATCAAAGTGCAACGTGCCACACTCACCACGTGAATTAATAATGCTAATGATGGATTCAAGATTATACATATATTTATACTTATGTATATTATATATCCTAATTACGTAAACAAGCAGATTAAACAAAATGTATATTTTTAAACACCCACAGCATATTATACCACCTCCTGTTATACAAAAACAAAAATATTTTAAAAATTTTAATAATTCTGGAAATGATATTTGTCTTATATTTCAAAAGATTTTTGTTTAATAATATTGGGGATGATGAATTTACGATAGTACGAGTATAACTATATAATACCGTGATTGATGAGTGCTTTCTCGTTTTTATACTGAGCTGAAGTGGCAATAAAATATACCAAATCATAATATTGTGTTCTGTTTTTAATGGGGAACAACTCAACCGGTAGGGATGGGCGCAATATTTATATAATGGAGTGGTTTTACTATAATATACTTTAAATAATATTTAATTTAAAATTCTGATTTTTTAACAGGGTGGATAAAATATATTACTTTTAAAGTGGATATAAAATGTTTTATCTCTTTTTGTGTAAATTATTTAAATTTTTTTCTTTTTTCAATTTATTATAGATGTTTGAGGTGCTGCAATTTTTAGAACATAAGCTAACTGGAGAACTCATCCTTGAGGTTTAGGTGATGTCAAAAATTAACATTTTTACAATAAAAAAATTGACGGAAAGTATGGCTGCCTAGCTAGGTGAAAAACTATTTGTGGTAAAAGAACGATGAATCTAACTCCGTATATGAGATTTCGAACTCAATATTTTACAATATACATTATTACGAATTTTCCCAGTCAAATCCACTTCGTATCACTGAATTGTGAATACCATTATACAATTTGATCTTCTAGAATTTGATTCTTGATGGTTCTATTCCAGACTACTATCCTGCAATAGCACAAAACTGAAACAAAACTTCCTCAAATGGTACTGCTTAAACGGAGAAATCACTAATCCCACAAAAAAGTAACTAATTTTTTAAACCTTAAATAAGTAATTTTTGTTGAATAAATCTCTTTTCCATGCTGAATTAATACTCCTCCCCACCTAACCTTGTTTCCGAATCCATCCAACATTGCAGCTACTCTCCATGGTCCACTCTTATCTCAACACCAACATTGACGGCAATGCATTTCATCACTGCTAGCACAACACACGTCGATACGTCCAACGTATATGTTGATAACTCGGAAATCACAAGTTTTCAGGAGAGCATTTTGAATGTTCAAATAGTTGTAGAAAAATACCTAGATAAGTATTTGATTAAAAATAAATGGCATATTGTAGCATTATAAATTATCTTTTGTATACCTTTTCTGATTTTCTCGATAATACTCGTAATAATAATTACTTGATTTTCATAAAATTACACTTTTAATCTGGAGAAAATTCTGGATTTCAAGATTGCAAATGGAGTTACAAAGTTTTTGTTCGTTTTTTCTTTATTTTAAAAGTTTTATGTTCAGTTACACATTTTTTGCACGGATTAGTTTTAGTTAATAAGTTTCGAAAATTTATATACAAACATACTACATGAAAATTAAAAACATTTATGGGTAGTAATTAATTAATTAATACACCAAAAATAAATTTGGTTTCTGTTATATGTTGATAACTGTTCTTACAACCACAATATTATTTACGAAAATTGTTTAAAACATTGCAAACTGTTTTACAAATCAAACGGAATAAAAAAAAAACTCCGTGCAAATAGTTTATAAATCAAAATAGAAATAGTTTTTTAAAATTTACTCCATACAATAACTTTGAAAAATGAGTTTCTTAGTTTTTTCATGTTCCTACATCAAAAATGAGGAAAAGTTGTAACTCTTTAAAAGGTTGCCATTTGGTTATGAGGAACAATACAGAAATAAAAAATTGATGGTACATGCAGGTTGGTATGCTGAATCCAAAAAACGAATCATGCAACAAGTTTGTAACTCGATATTTCAACATATTCGTTGAACGTATCGTCGTCTTTTCCACACTCGGCCCCACGTACTCACACATCTCTTCATCTAATCAATCATCTGGTTCAATCTAATATCGCTGTTACTTCTCATATTCCTGGCCCTTTGTGTACCTCTTCCATCTAACCATCTTTCATGCCGATCCACATGACTTTTACTCTTCGGTAATCTTCGCCAATTTCTGAAACAACATAGATTTAAAATATTTTCGTACTAGGGGTATTCTCCTATATTTAAAAGCAATGTTGATTCTTCGTGAAGAATCCTAATGTTTGCAACTTCTGCACAAATCTCCTTTTCGTCCTTTTCGATAATCATACTCATTTCGTGGACGTAATCCATATTTGTCTGGTCCTCTTTGGTTTTGTGTAATTTTCTGTTTGCGTCCTTAGACTTGCTTTACACTTCACTACATATACTTGACAAGTTGAGTTTAAAAAACGATTTACAGTATACAAATTTAAAATAAATTAAAAAAGGAAAATGGAATAAATACCTTGTATTTTCTCTGAGAAGTTAACCTGATTTAACCTACGTCCAAGGCTGTCCCTTATACTTATGCAAAAAACAAATAAGTGGTCAATGTTGTTGTAGGCCTTCGACATCATATTGATTGGTTCGTTTGTGTCCTAGTTGGTATTATGTAGATCTAGTTGAAGTAACTCGCATTTTCTTAGGTTCCTACTTGATGCCTTAATTTTAATCAATTATATTATAAAGATCACACATCAATTTTATCAAGTAGAACGTTTGTTGCCAATAAACAAGCATTTTAGCAATTTATGTTTGTTTTGGAGCGCCGAGATATTGTAAGTGTTGCAGCCAATTAGATACGGTTATACGGTTGATTTGAAATGATTCGAAATCAATTACTTTCTTAACTTTTTAAGCTTGGGCTCTCCTTAAGCTTTTTGTTTCTTTGATTTTCTTATTTTTGGTGTTTTCAATTCTGTCTGTTTATTGCGTATTGATGTAAATTATCCTGATTGCTTAAAGGTTGCGAAAGTTATTCCCGTTTTTAAAAATGGTGACAGTTTATCGATTAATAATTATAGACCTATCTCAACTTTATCAGTATTTGACAAGATTTTTGAAAAATTACTCTTCTCCCGATTGGTAAATTTTCTTGATTCAAATAACTTTTTCTACTCATATCAATATGGTTTTAGAAAGGGAGCTGGTACGGAATTAGCTCTTGTTGAAATTTCAAATATGATCTTTACAGCTTTTGACAACAAAAAGTATGTTGCGCTTTTCTTAGACTTACAGAAAGCTTTTGATTGTATTGATCATGAATTGTTACTTAGCAAATTATATATTTATGGTATACGGGGTGTTCCTTATAGCTTACTGTGTAGCTATTTATCAAATAGGAAACAGTATGTCATGGTCAATGAAGTTAGAAGTAATATGTTGGATATCACATGTGGTGTTCTACAAGGCAGTGTTCTGGGACCACTTTTATTCTTAATCTTCATTAATGATATTTCTTATTTACCATTAAAGGGCAAAATTAGAATTTTTGCTGATGATACGGCGTTATTCTATGAAACCTTAGATGCCAGTGGGATAATGGATGATATGAATCACGATCTCAATATATTATTAGAATATTTTAAATCCAATTTAATTTCACTTAATATATCTAAAACTAAACATATGATATTTCATTCCCCATATAAATCAATGGTTACGTTACCTCCATTTAAAGTGAACAACATTATGATTGAAAGAGTTAATTCATTTAAATATTTAGGAGTAACTTTTGATGCTCGTATGTTTTGGCAGGATCATATTAATTACATTAGTAAAAAAATTGCTCCACTTGTAGGTCTTCTTAGGAAATTATCTTTTTTCGTTCCTAGACGGGTGTTGTTAATGATTTATTACTCGTTCATTCATTCACGAATCAGCTACGGTCTACTTACATATGGAACAGCCGCTGCAGCTAGGCTAAATAAAATTCAAGTAATGCAGAACAAAAGTTTAAAATCAGTCTATAGGTTGCCATTTCTGTTTCCAACTAAAGAATTATACTGTAGTGGGAATAATTTAGTGTTACCCATTAACGTGTTACATAAATTTCAAATAACGCTATATATGTATAAAGCGCTACATGTATCTTCAGTGTTATCTAATATTAAATTTGATTGTATTCATCATATTTATGGAACTAGAAATTGCAAAAGAATTAATTACAATCATATAAAGACTGAATTTGGAAGAAACTCGATTACCTTCTTAGGACCAGTTATATATAATCAAATACCTGATAATTTAAAAATATCTGAAACATTTTTGAAATTTAAGAATAGTATTAAAAAGTATTTTAAGACCAATATTGAATTATATTTTTAATTATAGGCAATTTATGTATTACATTTATCATTATTGTATTTTTTCATTATTGTTTTTTTTTCTTTGATATTGTTATTTTCTTATTACTTTTCTTAATAATTTATTTTGCTGTACAAACTTACTCAGATTATTCTTCAAAGGACAATAAATCCACTGAATAATCTGGTAGTTGTATTTTAACTGAGAATATAAATAAAATAAAATAAAATAAAAATAAAATAAATTCGTGATTTATCAGCTCGATTTGATATCTGCTGAAAACAAATTTTGGCAACGGGTCTTAATGCTTCGGGACTCAAATAAGCAACTGCAGAAGAAATCTTGTCCTGACTGTTATTTTCTGGAGTATCATGCTGCGGCCTATTATTAACGTTAGGAGAAGTGTTTTTATCCTGTGCTATAAAATCTTGCTCCGCAAAATGGCATAATGCCTATTGACCTAAAGCCTTTTAATATGTTTTCGGTCGATAATGCTTTATTAGAAAGTTCGTTAGTTAACGATGCCACGTCGTAAATGGTAACCCTTTTCCCAGAATTATTAACCATATATGTAATTATTAAATGCTCCTTTGGGAAAAGTTTTAAATGACCCAAATACGCATATACATCTAACGTTTGAAGTATATGTGAGGTATGTGAAGGAATCTATAGTAGAATAGTGCCATTTTCTCTACAATACATAATAGAATCATAGTTACAATGCGATGAATGATTGTCCAGAAGTAACAACAAAATAGGATTATATTTGTTGCAATTAACATTCCTGTTTATGTGTTTTAAAAAATCACATCTACATTCATCCATCCACCTTTTGTTGCGAATCCAGACTACCCTCCCTTAATAAACACATCTTTATTTCTCTGTCTGGGAAAAATATATGCTGGAAGGGGATGATTTTGAGCTGCATTTATGAAGCCCACAACTCGGTTTTTCTGGTTTTCTTAGTGAAATGGTAAGAAAACCGCCCAACCTTTTAATAAAACCACGCAACAATTTTATCCCAGCTCGGTTATTCTCATCCCACGAAAGTTGATGTTTAATGTTATTGCCTTTACGAATTGGTAGACGATCTCTCGAATTTTAGCAAATGTGAGTCTATATTGCAATCGACTGCATCTTTTAATATATTGCACCAACTCGTCTTCCTGATCCTCCGTTAAAGTTTATTTTGCGGTATATTTTGATTGGTATTTTTTACTAGCCTTGACTAGAGCCTCATCGTCGCTGCTGTTTCCTGGATCTTCACCATTTCCAGTGTCAAAATTTCAGATTTTTTTAATCGCATAACTAATGTTCTTCTATTAATACCATATTTCCAAGCTACGCTAGACTGGGTTTCTTTATTCCTAACAACATCAATTACTGCCTGTTGCATTGCCGTTTCGTCGGCTAAATGTCGTTGCCTCTTTCGTTTATAATGTCGCACTATTTTCGGTTAGCAATTTAAACTATACGCTAAAAGATAAATAATTTTGTAATAATTTCGGTCCAAATCAGTTATCTAAAATTTAAGCAGAAATGACGATTTTTGACAAAAAAAAATTTCCAATTTAAATTCGGTCCCTGTACAGCCCAGATGGATTGATTGATCGGGATGAAACGTCATACTGATGCTATTAGGAGATCCTATAGTGATGTTTGACCAAAATCAGTTGACCGGAAATGGTAGCTTCCACAGAAGCTTTTTCGTTTTTTGCAAATATTTGGAAATCTTTCTAGCATTTACGAAAACGATTAAAAACAAAAAGATTGCGAATTAAGTTTAAAAAATTTGATCACATCATTTCTTTAAATTTTACCGGAAATAACGAATTTTGATAAAAAAAAGCTTATTTCACTAAAATTCAGCTTCACTACATGCGGATTGACTATTAGGAATCAAACTTCACTTAACCTATTTCCATGAATGAAATAGGGAGGTCCTTGAAATCAACTAATTTTTCAAAAACTAATCTTTTATTTATTGAAACATTTCAAATCTAAACTCTTAAACTTGATTGATCACAATCTTGAATTGCGCGGAGTAGCTAATAACTACCTTCCTATTTAATATTTTGAACTAAACTTTTAAAGTAATAAATTTAAATATGTATACCCTATTATGTAGAAAATATTCATTCAACAATACTATTTTAAAAAAATATTTCTAAAATTTAAGCAGAAATGACGATTTTTGACAAAAAAAAAATTCCAATTTAAATTCGGTCCCTGTACAGCCCAGATGGATTGATTGATCGGGATGAAACGTCATACTGATGCTATTAGGAGATCCTATAGTGATGTTTGACCAAAATCAGTTCACCGGAAATGATAGCTTCCACAGAAGCTTTTTCGTTTTTTGCAAATATTTGGAAATCTTTCTAGCATTTACGAAAACGATTAAAAACAAAAAGATTGCAAATTAAGTTTAAAAAATTTGATCACATCATTTCTTTAAATTTTACCGGAAATAACGAATTTTGATAAAAAAAAGCTTATTTCTATTATTTTACTATTAGGAATCAAACTTCACTTAACCTATTTCCATGAATGAAATAGGGAGGTCCTTGAAATCAACTAATTTTTCAAAAACTAATCTTTTATTGGTGAAACATTTCAAATCTAAACTCTTAAACTTGATTGATCACAATCTTGAATTGCGCGGAGTAGCTAATAACTACCTTCCTATTTAATATTTTGAACTAAACTTTTAAAGTAATAAATTTAAATATGTATACCCTATTATGTAGAAAATATTCATTCAACAATACTATTTTAAAAAAATATTTTTTATGTATATAGATTGCCAAACACTTGTTACATGAAACACCATAATATGACAAAAAATCATATTTTTATGCTACAGGATAAAAAAGGATTAATTTTAAGTACTGTAACATATTATTCTCAAACATAAAATTTATTCATTTTGCTTATATTGGAATACATAATAACTTCCTGCTTTGGAATAAAAATAAAAAAATAATTGAAATTTGTATTAAATTTAAAAAACATAAAATATTGATAAAGCTAAATTTGGCATCAATCAAAGGTAATTTAACACGCTTATATTAGCTCACTCTGGGTGTCTGTTTGTATCGTCAAATTTTGTAATCAATTTTTCAACCACTTGCGATAGTCCAATTGAGCTGAAATTTTGTATGCAGGCTTAACTCCGATGAAAATACAAGATTCTAATATTTTTGGACATTAAAAAATTTCGATAACCAAAAAGTAGAAAATAAAATATATTTAAAAAAAATTTTTTTCAAAAACCACGCTTATATTTAAAGGCTTTAAAAAGTAGAAAATAAAATTTTTCTTCCTTACTCCTATCAAGGTATATTTATAACAAGTAGAAATTTAAAATTAATATGACTAAAAATATAAGCGTGGGACGCTCCTTCGTCAAATCACACATTTCTGTAAGTCATGTTTTAATTTTATGATTTTTATGTTTTGAATGTGTATAGCCTTGATTGAAAAAAAAAATTGAAATACTTTAATTTTTTGTTGTTGTTAAAGATATAGCATATAGAGTGTCAAATTTTGAGAAAAACGATAATCATGATGTTGTATATATAAAGAAAAAGAAAATAAAAAAATAAATAATTGTCCGATAATCATGATTCTGAGCTCATTTTAAAGGTAAGTTAATATAGATTTCTAAAAAAATATAAAATTATTGTAATATATTGTTTAATTCCTTCTTCTCTAAATTTCCCGCAAAAATGTTCTTTTTTTTCTAGAATTCGACAATTAATATTTTACAACATATCAAAAAACTAGAATACCGTTATTTTTTGTTTTCTTGCAAAATGAGTTTTAGTAAGAGCAGTATATTTCATTTGTATATGGAGAAACGGTATTTCAGTGGATATTTCTCAGTGTTTTGAAATTGTTTACAAAAAGGATAATTCAGTTAAATTATTTAAATATTAATAATTTAACTGAATTATTCAAATTTAATTGCATATATTTAAAATTTCAACAAAAATTCTTTTGATAATTTTATTTTATTGTTTAACATTAAATCTTATTCAAATTAAAAATTACAATTTAAATTTAACATAATCGTCAGAATTAGAATATTTTTTACAATTCAAATAGCCATCTTCTGTGGGAATAACTGCATGGAAACCCTTTATCTTTTTATAAATTTTCAAACCTAGTTGTAAGTTTGATTTGCTTGGATTTACGTTCTGCGTCTGAACAAAATCCAAAATTGATATCTGTCTTCAACGTTTTAGCCCATTTAAATAATTCATCTGGATTGGTTGTTACACTGCTGTATTCCATTGTGAGAGGAGCTCTGGATGCCATTCTTTTGATGGTACCTCCTACTCCATCACATGAACCTTTTCCATGAGCTGTTGCATGGAAATGCCATTCACAATCAACTCCAAAATCCCCTTTGTGTTTTAAAATGTTCTTAACATTTTTCTTATTTTTATAATGCGTGACTGCGCCATCGGTAATATAATAAATTTTAGATAAACTGGGTATTTTAGTTTTCAAGAACCGCTACAGTATCATGGTGAAGGCAATCCGATATTATGTGTGGTGAAGTAATTTGTCTTCCAAATTTTGGTAGATTACAAATGCATGAATAGTCGCTTGCTTATTATTCCAATGAAATCCTTGTGCGGCATTTTGTATTATAAATGCATAATTTTCTGCAAAATCACATAAAATTATCACCTCCGTAGACTTCAGCGCCAATTTTTTATTTTTTAAGAAGCTGGACTGCTGAAGTGAAATGACGCAATGAGGTAACAGATTCTTCATCTTATTTATGAAATAATCCAAAAACTCATTCAACGGTTAAGAAAAGGTCCCCAGATTGCACCTATCGGTTGAAACCCGCTGTCTAACTTTTAACTCAGCATCCCCGCAGCCATGTTCCAGAAAAGCTTTTTTCAAATATTCTTTAAAGTTATCCAGTCCTGCGGGCAGCTTTCGCATTATAGAAGGCATAACATGTTGGTGTATGCTCATCACATAAAATAGTTGAAATACAATCCCGGTAGTGGGCTATATTTCCGTTGGTAATAGTTTCCATTTTGGTGCCATAAATAATTAATTTTACATTTTGATGTATGGTATACACGCATACTGTGTTGAACAGAGATACAAATTATTTTGATTCTCAACTGATTGTGGCATAAATTGCTTAACATAATCCGTAACACGTTTTAGTTTACTCGAACACTTTGAATCGCGATATGGTTCACAACACTTTCGAAATTTATCCATTATCAAATTTAGCGCACTATTTATCCACTTGAACTTACACTCAGTTTAACACACTGTTACTTTTTCAAATTTTAAAAAATCTTGCTCCTTATTTAAAATGTTGTCTATATACAATTCACAATGTCAACTAGTCAAAAAAATAAATTTTTACTCTTATTTATATCAACAATGTTCATTTTTTGTTTTCAAAAGAATTACTCATCGTTTAACAGGTGCGCCTGTGTCAAGTAAAAATAATCAACCCCCAATAAAAAAGGGGAAAACAACATTTTATTTAGTCTTTTATAAAATAACCCAAGAAAGAAAAGGAATTTATGGTACTACGACTAACCAAACGATATAAACCAGGGGGTGGCACCTCATAATTCTGTGACTCATACTTAAATATGACGCAAAATTGTACAGTAAATAATAAACAAAACACACAAATTAAGTGAACTACCTCGTTTGTAAACAATTTCAAAGCACTGAGAATATCTATATAGCTTTCCATATAAAAATGAAATACTTCTCTTACTAAAACGAATTTTGCAAGAAATCAAAAAATAACGGTCTTCTAGTTTTTTGATATGTTGTAAAACATTAATTGTCGAATTCTAGAAAAAAAATAGGTTTTTGAGAAAATTTAAAAAGAACATTTTAGCGTGAAATTTAGAGAAGAAGGAATTAAACAATATACTATTTTTATATTTTTTTATTAATCCTTATTAACTTACCTTTAAAATGAGCCCAAAATCATAATTATCGGACAATTATTTTTCTTTTTATTGACATATATACAACATCATGATTATCGTTTTTCTCAAAATTTGACATCCTATATCTTTAACAACAACAAAATAAAAGTATTTCAATTTTTTTTCAATCAAGGCTACACATTCAAAACATAAAATTAAAACATGACTTACGGCTCCATAGAGTGAATTTGTGAGTTGAAGAATTTTTCGCCATATACTAGTATGTCCCCCCAATTCCTTGGAAATTACCAGAGCTGATATTCATCCAGTTCACAAACATCGGCCAAAATTTAAATTATGCCTACATTGCAAAACCTCAAACCCAATTAAATGAAAATACATTTTCTATTTTCTAATTTTTTAAAATTCATTTATTCTATCCTTTTAATTTCATTCCTTAGCACATGTAATTTAAAAATATGTATATATTTACAAAAAACCTTTCCTTAACAGAAAATTTTTGCAATACAAAATTAAATTTTGAATATAAGAAACACTGACGAATTTAATAATATTTAATACTACAATACGTATACGACGGATCACACTGCACCTAGTTTGTAAACTGGTAGGACGATCACGATCTTAGATTTTTAACGTTTAGAGTTCGTTTCATGTTTGTCACATTCGGCCAAGTTCGGACAATTGTTTTAATTTTATTGTTTATCATTTTTTTATTTTGTAACCATAGACAACCGACGAAAAACTAACATTGCACCGTAAATTGTTTCTTGATTTTTAAATTTATTTTTGTTTTGTTTTAGGTCAGATCTGCACTGCAATATAGTATTTTTTGCGTTATAATTTGGTTTTTTTACAACGTACATTTAACCGACATGAGACTGTCCATTCGTTTGTGGTTTATTTTTGTTTGTCGGGACTATATCTCATTATGTTTAAGAATATCTCATTATGTCATTTTTACGTTAATACTGAAATGCTCCAGCAAAAAATCTATTCTTAAGATACATCAGAATAAACTGTTCCATTAGTTTTACTAAAAGACTTTACTAAGACATTACTTCATGTGTCTAGTAGTCTTAAATTACTAATGCCGTAAAGAAGCGCCCCATACGCTTATATTAAGGAAGAAAAATTTTATTTTCTACTTTTCAAAGCCTTTTATTATATTAT
The DNA here is from genome assembly GCA_932526605.1 of Nephrotoma flavescens. NCBI lineage: Eukaryota > Metazoa > Arthropoda > Insecta > Diptera > Tipulidae > Nephrotoma > Nephrotoma flavescens. Next base: position 131,481,116 of record OW052221.1, on the reverse strand, counting down.
TTACTTTTTAGAGCCTTTAAATATAAGCGTGGTTTTTTAAAAAGTTTTTTTAAATATATTTTTTATTTTATGTGTTCAATGTGTTAAGTATGCGATTAGTAAACTACCCAACTTACGTGGTAATTGGATTCCATACTTTGAGCCACATGATGCTTTGAAAACAAGTTCATTTTGACGTCGAATTGTCCAAATAAGGGTGCCCTGAATTTACTATTTTGTTGATAAATTTGATTAGCAAATTTTGTGGTTTGTCTTAACCATTTTTTTTTTTATTTTTCGACTTTCCTGTTGATTTCCGTGTCATATTGCTATGCTAAGATTTGAAATTTCCATTGCTTTCATGCCAAGTATGTAATTCTAAAATTTCAGATGGCACTTGTTTTGTTGATAAAATACGATACTGAATATAAAAGCGTTGAGTACAAAAAAAAAACCTAAAAAACAATTGTTCGTGAATAATCAGTTTTTACTTGTGTGAAACGTCGAAATCGAAATTGATATTCCCATTTTACGTGCCGCTAAGAGCGCTACTTGTATCATGAGCTAAAGGATAGCTTTTGTGGCGAAGTTACCACTTTTGGCTTAGTATACTAAAATAAAATCAATGGTGATATCAGGTGTCAGACACATGCTGTATAAGATAGCGGAATTTTGACATCGGAAAATAAGAGATTACGCTACTCGCCGCAAGTAGCAGCACTATCACTAAAGAGAATTTTTTTGTAATGTAATTACCAGCGGAAATTTTTTATTCATTATGTATATATTTTTTCACTAAATAAAACATCTCAGCGGAATAAAATATTAGAAGTGATCCTTAAAATGGCAAATAGATTGATCTCCGAAGTAAAGGAACTCGGTATATGAAATGTTGAAATTTAACAATAATCCGTCTTTCCGGCATTTCTTCCACTAGTAACCAATATTTTCGGTTGGTTTTCTAGTAGCTTAGGTCATACTGAGACTATATGGAAAATTTGGGGAAAATCCATGGACTAGAATTTTCACTAGAATGTTTTGATTTTATGCGGCCATATAACTTATTTTCAGTTTTTGGCCAATATCTCAAAAACTTCCACTAGTAACCAATACTTTTGATTGTTTTTCTAATAGCTTAGTTCATACTGAGACTATATGGAAAACTTGGGGAAAATTCATGGACTAGAATTTTCACTAGAACTTTTTGATTTTCTGCGGCCATATAACTTATTTTCAGTTTTTGGCCAAAATCTCAAAAACTTCCACTAGTAACCAATATTTTCGGTTGTTTTTCAAGTAGCTTAGGTCATACTGAGACTATGTGGAAAATTTGGGAAACATTTATGGACTAGAATTTTCACTAAAATTTTTTGATTTTCTGCGGCCATATAACTTATTTTCAGTTTTTGGCCAATATCTCAAAAACTTTCACTATAGTAATCAATACTTTCGGTTGTTTTTCTAGTAGCTTAGGTCATACTGAGGCTATGTGGAAAATTTGGGGAAAGTTCATGGACTAGAATTTTCACTAAAATTTTTTGATTTTCTGCGGCCATATAAATTATTTTCAGTTTTTGGCCAATATCTCAAAAACTTCCACTAGTAACCAATACTTTCGGTCGTTTTTCTAGTAGCTTAGGTCATACTGAGACTATGTGGAAAATTTGGGGAAAATTCATGGACTAGAATTTTCACTAAAATTTTTTGATTTTCTGCGGCCATATAAGTTATTTTCAATTTTTGGCCAATATCTCAAAAACTTTCACTAGTAACCAATACTTTCGGTTGTTTTTCAAATAGCTTAAATCATACTGAGACTATATGGAAAATTTGAGGAAAATTCATGAACTAGAATTTTCACTAGAGTTTTTTGATTTTCTGCGGCCAAATAAGTTATTTTCAGTTTTTGGCCAATATCTCAAAAACTTTCACTAGTAACCAATATTTTCGGTTGTTTTTCTAATAGCTTAGTTTATACTGAGACTATATGGAAAATTTGGGGAAAATTCATGTACTAGAATTTTCACTAGGATTTTTTGATTTTATGGGGCCATATAAGTTATTTTCAGTTTTTGGCCAATATCTCAAAAACTTCCACTAGTAACCAATACTTTCGGTTGTTTTTCTAGTAGCTTAGGTCATACTGAGACTATGTGGAAAATTTGGGGAAAATTCATGGACTAGAATTTTCACTCAAATTTTTTGATTTTCTGCGGCCATATAAGTTGTTTTCAGTTTTTGGCCAATATCTCAAAAACTTCCATTAGTAACCAATACTTTCGGTTGTTTTTCTAGTAGCTTAGGTCATACTGAGACTATCTGGAAAATTTGGGGAAAATTCATGGACTAGAATTTTCACTAAAATTTTTTGTTTTTCTGCGGCCATATAAGTTATAAGAAGTGATCCTTAAAATGGCAAATCTATTTGCCATTTTAAGGATCACTTCTTATATTTTATTCCGCTGAGATGTTTTATTTAGTGAAAAAATATATACATAATGAATAAAAAATTTCCGCTGGTAATTACATTACAAATAAAATTTTCTTTAGTGATAGTGCTGCCACTTGCGGCGAGTAGCGTAATCTTTTATTTTCCGCTGTGAAAATTCCGCTATCTTATACAGCATTTCAGACACTGCACTTAAAAAGTGAATATTGCAGAATGTAAAATAACCGAAAATTTGTTTGAATTCAAATTTATATAAATCTGCATAGTAATAAATTGCATGCACCATAGAAACGGAATAAAATAATATTATGGCACTAGCTTTTACATATGGATTCTGAATGAATCTTTAAAAGATTTTCATCCTACATTAAATATAATTATGCGGTGTTTCGCGATATGCCATATGGTAAACTTTTACGTTGTCGCAATTTGTCACAAATCATATTAATCAAATTCTACTTAAAATGTCAACATTATTTAAACGACGCTGAGACAAGAAAAAGATTTTAAATAATTTGGGCTAGACGTCATAAATAATTTAAATCATCGTTATAGCTTCATTTTTCTGTTTAATAAAAATTTAATATACATCTCGAAAACACCTGTTTGTTCTATTTATATACTCTCATTCATTCATCCATTCATTGCGATTATGAAAAAAAAAATGATGAAAAATATTCCCAAGGTGGTTTCCCGTTAAAAAAAATGTTTTCCCATTTTTCATTTAACAAAACGAGAATGAAAGAAAAGTCGAAAATCAATTTCTATCATGTACGGGTAGACGTAATATTCATAATTGGAATCGAATTCAATTTTCTTAAAACGTTCTCGCATATACATAATTTGTAATAATCCTTCTTACTGGTAATCAAATCTCATTATAAGTTTTTTACTTAAAGAAAAGGAAATAAGGCTTATTAATTAATCTAATAAAATGCAAAGAATATTTGTTGGAATTTGGATTGCGAATGGCAGGTACTAAATATTGTGGATATTTACTAAACGGCATTTAGTTTATAACAATAATTTCAAAATTAAACTGTTCAAAAATTTTTAATTTTATAATTTAAAATTTAAATTAAAAATTTCTAAACTAATAATGAGTAGTTGAAAAAATAATTCAAAAGGTTTTATGAGAAATTTAATTTTGTTAAGAAATTCTAAATAGAATTAATAATTTTATGAGAACTTCCTATTTGGCTTCCTTAAATTAAAATAAATTTATGGCGTTAAGCTACTTATTTTATTTCCCGGTAGATGTCTCTAACTCAACTTTGGGTATTAATAGTATTGGGTAATAATAGTATTGGGTGCTCTGTCGGATTAGTTTAGTAGTTAGATCTCTTCATAAATCGTATCTGGATAATTCCAAAAAATAAATTAAAAAATTGATTAAAGGAACAATAATTGTTCGGGGAAAAAATGTCTTCGAAAACTTACGAATTGTACAACAATTCCTTGAAAAACTACTATTTGATAATTTCTCGAGAAAAAATAATTTTAAAATTATTTTTTGGAAACAACATATATGTATTTAAATCTTTTCGAGATACGTACATTGTCATTTTCACAATTTGGTCCTAATTTCAAGCCAAAAAAAGCAGTAGCAACACGATAACTATAATTTCTGTCATGTATGAACTGTCATTCGCCCCCCCCCCCCCCCCCCACCCCCAGAAAAACCGTATATCATGAAATTCTAATGATCAGGGCAAAATTTTCTCTCATGTGAGTAAGAAATGCCTTGACAGTTATGTCGAATACTCTCAGCCTAAAATCTAAATGTTCATAGTTAAAAGAACCATTCCCCCACTCTCTCGCTGTCTAGCCATCATATCCCATGAATGGATTTTACCGCCAGCAAGGTGATCCTCCATCCATCTCGGTCCATCGCGCGCGCCGTTAAACGTCGGCGTCCATATGATTTGCTCGAGGTCGTCTCGCCAGAGCAGTTGGAGTCTTCCTCTACGGCGTACACTTGCTGGTTGTTACTGGGACATTTTTTATCGTGGTTGTGGGGACCTTGCAAAGTGACCCAGCCTTCCAATTCTATTGGATACAGTGAATCCATAATGGTATCGCTGTCTCCGAGAAATCGATTTATCTCGTGGTTCATACGAATCCGATAATCGTTTTCCGCAACTTTAATTTGACCAAAACTGGTTCGAATTGTTGTTCTAGTCATACTCATCGATATTATTAGAAATTCGAACCCTGGACTCACAAATAAAAAAAAATTACTAACTGGTCTTTATCTTTAAACTGACATGGACGGTGGGCCCGCGCTGAATTCTGCACTCCATCAGAGGGTCTTCGATGATGAAAATTCGATTTGCATCTAGCCTCCGATGGGATTCGAACCCAGTACCTCCCGGTCGAAGTGCCGAAGCTTTAACCACTGCACCACTTGTAAGCTAAAAATCGCTCACTTAAAATTAAGTTCTATGAATTTACTCGATGAACATTTTTGCAATCATTCAAATCAAATTTCATCGAAGAAGAAAAAGACGTTATGTTTGTAAACAATATCGTATGCAGTCATTAAAATGTTGAGTAACATACGTGAAAAAAGAGATTCTTGACCTAAATAAAAGTTTATGGAGATTTAAGGAATTTGTTATCTTTAATTATTTTTTTAAATTTTAACATAAGAAAATCTCATAACACATAATGTTTATGCTTTATCTGAGCGAATTTCCCATAGGAAAAATCTCATGTGGATAAGTTCAATGGCTCGCAGTTGATAAAATGTAAACACAATGTGGGAAACTTGACATACCGGTCAGTTAATTTAGATATATTTGGGAATTTTATTCCCAATGGCATGTAAGGTAAATAAAACTTGGATGGGAGGAGTTTGGGAACGGAATGTGATTTCACTTCGTTACAGCATTAGTCAGTGATTGATCAGTTGGTACACAACCCACATACTGATATCCACCGACGATATTTTCGGCTAGAGGGATGAGTCTGACAAGTACAACATTATATTGATGGCCGCTGTAATGGAGGGTATAATCAATGGTGGTTTCATGAATGCCCTTCCAGACAATCGTGTAAATCTTTGCCTGGTTCGAAAAGTTCAGCAGGTCTGAAAAAGCTAACACGGTTCATGTTCCCATTTTTAAAACGTTGTTTGTTTACAATTTCTGAGGTCGCGTTTGTGATGGCATTTGCTAAGGGTTCATATGGTAAGTGAAGGTTGTTAGCCCACCCCTCAACCTGTTTGTTACGTGATGTGTGTCACGTACTGGTGAAGTATCTTACAGCAGCCAATGCTACCTTGAAAACATTTATATAGCGAGCCGCTTGGTACAAAACCTGGTATTGATTTTAGGGTGCCAATGACTCACCAGGATAGTAGTGCGTCTATGACTATAAACAGAATTTCTTCTGCTCGCCTCCAGTACAACGTCTAATACAATTAAAGTTAGCCAGGGTGTACTGCGTGGTGGTTTAAATTTAGGACTAAATAGTGAGACCGAAGACCAATAGTCAAAATCTTAATTTCCGGAAGATTTTATGGTTGTTCTTATAGCGTCTGAATATGGACCATTCTCGGTATGAGGATCCCATTATATTCTCCAAAAATTATTTAGCCTTTAAGGCTAGAACCATATCTATCCGAAATGTACAGTTACAGCGATATAAAAACTGATTGATTAATCGGGACGAATTAGGAGGTCTCAGTGATATTTGGCTGCAATAGGTCTTCCAGAAGTGCCAACTTCCATAGGATCTTTTTCGTTTATTCAAATATTTTTTTAATACCACGGAATTTACGAAAAGAATTATTGAGAGTATAACTTAGTTTATTGAATTTTTTTTTGCAAAAAAAAACACGTTTATTTCTAAGATTTAATATTTAATTTTATTTTAATCAAAATATTTTCCATCGTTATCTATGACTTTCAACCATCTTTCTGGCAATTTTTGGGTTCCATCGAAAAAAAATTGTGTGTCTTTTGATGCGATCCATTCGAGCCATTTTTTGATTTCCTCGTGGGTTCTGAAGTGCTGGTCTTGAAGATCGCTTTGCATTAATCGGACCAAATAGTAATCTGATGGGGCACAATCTGGTGAATAAGAATCATGCGGTCTATCAATTTTTGTTGGTAACGTTCACCAAGAATAGTTTCGTTCGTTTTAGCAGCTCATAATACACCACTCCTTTCTGATCTCACCAAATGCACAACATAACCTTACTTCCATGAATGTTTCGTTTTGCTGTTGATGTGGATGGTTCGCCTGGATGACCCCATGTTTTTTTGCGTTTAGAGTTATTGTAGTAAATTCATTTTTCATCGCCATCAGTCACAATTTGAGACAAAAAATTTCAACTTCGGTGTCTTGTAAGCGAAGAATTGCAAACCATTAAACGATATTCAATGTTGGCTTCAGTAGTTCATGTGGTACCCATTTTCCTTATTTTTGAATCATTTTCATGTCATGTAAACATTTGTTTATGGCTGCTTGAGTGACATTTAACTGATCTGCAAGTTCTTTTTCTGTTTGAGCTGAGTTTTCCTTCAATAATGCTTCCAATTTTTCATCTTCGAATTTGTTTGGTTGACCAGAACGTTCTTTGTCACTGACATCGAAATCACCACTTTTGAATCGTTTAAACCAGTTTTTGCAAGTTTGTTGTATTGGTGCGTGTTCATCATAAGTTTCTGGAAGCAAACGAAAACTTTCAGCAGCTTTTTCCTTTTGATTAAAGCAAAAAAGTAATGCTTGTAAAAGAATGTTTAGTACTAAAGTTACGCCATTACTTAGAAAATCCAAAAAAAAACCAAGAAGTTGCAAAAAACTTAAGTAAGAAAATCCGAAAAAATGTTAAATTAAATTTGCAACAAATTTTGTTTCTATTAGATTTTTTAATGTAAAGAGGCAAGAACAATTGTTTGTACAACCTTTTTCCTGTCAAACTTCGGCGTAATAAAGTTACATTCATTTTTATTTAGAACTTAACTAGGGTGTATTTTTGATTTACTTACATTCGTGATTTACGTACTTTGGCGAATAACATATACAATCTCCATTTTACTTTTTACGTGCAGAAATATATAGGAATCATAAAAATTTTCGACCTCAATATTTTGACAGACACTTCGCTGATATCCGAAAACCCAAAAACTGGGAAATCCGGAATCCTCAAAATGGGCTCCGTATGTATGTTTTTCTATCTTTGTTGTGATGAAAGTGGAAAATCCATCAAAGACGCGTTAGGGAAAACACCTCGAACTCTCCTGTATGTTTGTTGTATTGGGTGATTTTTTTGTGGTTAGGATTTTCATGCATTATTATTTGACAGATCACGCGGGATTTCAGACAAGGTGTCAAAGAGAAAGATGCTCAGTATGCTTTGACATTTCATAATGAATAGACTTACTAACGAGCAACGCTTGCAAATAATTGAATTATATTACAAAAATCAGTGTTCGGTTCGAAAAGTGTTTCGCGATTTACGTCCGATTTATGGTCTACATAATCGACCAAGTGAGCAAACAATTAATGCGATTGTGACCAAGTTTCGCACTCAGTTTACTTTATTGGACATTAAACCAACCACACGAATGCGTACAGTGCGTACAGAAGAGAATATTGCGTCTGTTTCTGAGAGTGTTGCTGAAGACCGTGAAATGTCGATTCGTCGCCGTTCGCAGCAATTGGGTTTGTGTTATTCGACGACATGGAAGATTTTACGCAAAGATCTTGGTGTAAAACCGTATAAAATACAGCTCCTGCAAGAACTGAAGCCGAACGATCTGCCACAACGTCGAATTTTCAGTGAATGGGCCCTAGAAAAGTTGGCAGAAAATCCGCTTTTTTATCGACAAATTTTGTTCAGCGATGAGGCTCATTTCTGGTTGAATGGCTACGTAAATAAGCAAAATTGCCGCATTTGGAGTGAAAAGCAACCAGAAGCCGTTCAAGAACTGCCCATGCATCCCGAAAAATGCACTGTTTGGTGTGGTTTGTACGCTGGTGGAATCATTGGACCGTATTTTTTCAAAGATGCTGTTGGACGCAACGTTACGGTGAATGGCGATCGCTATCGTTCGATGCTAACAAACTTTTTGTTGCCAAAAATGGAAGAACTGAACTGAGTTGACATGTAGTTTCAACAAGATGGCGCTACATGCCACACAGCTCGCGATTCTATGGCCATTTTGAGGGAAAACTTCGGAGAACAATTCATCTCAAGAAATGGCCCGGTAAGTTGGCCACCAAGATCATGCGATTTGACGCCTTTAGACTATTTTTTGTGGGGCTACGTCAAGTCTAAAGTCTACAGAAATAAGCCAGCAACTATTCCAGTTTTGGAAGACAACATTTCCGAAGAAATTCGGGCTATTCCGGCCGAAATGCTCGAAAAAGTTGCCCAAAATTGGACTTTCCGAAAAGACCACCTAAGACGCAGCCGCGGTCAACATTTAAATGAAATTATCTTCAAAAAGTAAATGTCATGGACCAATCTAACGTTTCAAATAAAGAACCGATGAGATTTTGCAAATTTTATGCGTTTTTTTTTAAAGAAAAGTTCTCAAGCTCTTAAAAAATCACCCGTTATTATAGGATGGAAGAGGGGTTATTATTTCTTAAACGTAGGTATTACCCGCCAGATTGGTGTTTTGAATATGATCGACGAAGTTCACACAAAATAGCTAGGAGGTTAAACATTGGTTGAATATCTCTTCTATTTGTTTGAGTGCTACATTACTCAGTACACCACACACATTGAAATCTTTGGAAGTTACTGTGGAACTGGGATCTCTCGTATTAAAACCGAAATAATCCAGGAAATAGATGAATTTCATAATTTTCTCGTTTAGAGGGGTCTGACAACTGTTGATCTGGATTCCAGACTTTTTCTATAACATATCCGACGAAACTTTGCGAGCTTTTTGAATAGTCAAAAACGCAAGAATAAATATCAGTGTTGCAACTATTAAAATTTTTCCATAAATAGGGAGATCTTAGAGATTTTTGGCCGAATTTGGATCAACGAAATTAGCAGCTTCCCTATGAGCGTTTTATGTTAATAATGGGTTAGGTAAATAAATTCATTATTTTTTCGCTTGATGGTTTTAGTGACATATATCTTGTGATGTATTTGTCGCAGTGGGCGATACTTATACTCCTTGGAATGGGGGATTCATGTATTAAAAAAATTATTTTGTTATTGTTTTGATCGATTAAGTTGTGAGTTATAGCATGTAGGGGGTAAATAAAGAGAAAATTCGCTATATTTTACAATTATGCTTCGATAAAGACGAAAACAAAAAACAGGCCGCTGAAATTGCCAGTCAATCATGTATTTTTAGTTTCAGCGATTCCGTTCCAGTAATTACGATAACAAAGATGCACCACGCACTGGGAGGCCTATTGTCGAAAATATCAACAAATCCTGGCATTTATTGAAGTAGACTGGCGAGCTGTTGTAGCATCGCCCAAGAGCTCAAGGTCGACCACAACACAGTTTTAAACCATTTGCATAAAACTGCCTTCAAAAAGAACCTCGATGTTTGGGTGCCACACGAGTTGACGCATCTATACGAATCCTTGGCCAAACGGAACGAAATCGAGACTTTTTTGAAGCGGATGGTGATTGACAACGAGAAATGGATTATATACGACAATGTCAAGTGGAAACGATCATGGTCGAAGGCCGGCGAAGCGGCCCAACCAGGATTGGTTTTTCAAAATTTAAGCACAAATGACGTTTTGTGACAAAAGTCTGTTTTTAAATAACAAATCGGCCCTGACAGCCCAGACGAATTAGTTGATTGGGATGAAACATAATGATTAATCTTTTTCCACAAATTCTGAGATCCCATTGAATTTTGGCTGAAATCGATCAACTGAAAGTGACAACTTTTAAAGATGATTCTAAATAAAATTTGAAATATTAGCTATGTTTCTTGATGCTTGATCTGATCCGGTTCAGTTCATGTTTCATGAAACATCGCTAAGGCGCTTACTAGATTTTAAGATTGTAAATTAAATTTCAAACAAAATTAGTTCTAATCATTTTTTAAATTTTACCGAAAAAACGGTTTTGATAAAAAAAATCTTGAAAAATACTTCATATAGTTAAACTATTCCCATTTATTAGGAGATCCTTGCGAAATTTAGTGGAAATCTGAATTTCAGAAGTGACAATTTCAATTTGAGCTTTTTCAATTTTTGCTATGATTTTGGAAAGTTGAGCATTCGAGCGAAACGACAATAAATTAATAGTTTTAAATAAATCTAAAGATTAAATATTCAAACCACAAGGATTAACCTTGTTTTTTTTCGAAATTTAAGCAGGGATAATGTTTTTGATTATACATATAAGATTAAATATTCAAACCACAAGGATTAACCTTGTTTTTTTTCGAAATTTAAGCAGGGATAATGTTTTTGATTGTTATATTTTGATTGTTATATTTGATTGTTATGTTTTTGTTATTATAGACAACATATTCACCCCTCCATTTTGTATAAAAATTTAATTCCAACTCTTCGCCCGAATTCACTGAATGACTAATTAACACTGATTGACATTAGATTAAAAACATATTTTTTTTAAAGATTCGGTGGTGACGATAAACGGCAACGATATGGTAACGATAAACGGTGATCACTTCGAGCATTAAATGTAAATATTTGTTTATTCCAATATTTAATTCAACAATTTATAAACTTAATAAAAGGAATACGAAATGTTTATAGTAAACTTTTACATTTATTAGACAACGTGGCAATTATCACTCTGAAATAAAAAGAAAGCGAAAAAGTTTAGTTAAAGTTGCGGATTTTTAAGAACTAAGCGGTTCTTTATAATGTAATTGAAGTAACGATACACATTCACCATGTATAGGTATTTTCTTCCTGAATGATATCGTGTGGTTAATTTGGGCTTGGTGCTCTTTCACGATATATAGTTATTTAGATGTGGATTATTGTAGTAATGGTTTTTCGAGTAACCAGAATTATTGTGTTCACAATCATTCAACTATAATCATTTAATAAAGTCTAATAATTTCAACTTTAAAATATGAAAGTTTAATTCATTACATTGCAAATCAAATAAAATTGGTCAATATCTTAAACGTGGCTTAAGAAGTTGACTAAAACTTTTGTGAAATATAATTATCATAAAGTATTTTTGCTTATTTGAAACATAAACACAACAAACACCTACGCATACACACGCACGTCATTTATCTTAGCTCACCTCGAGGTTAGAGATTTTAAGGAAGTTTATATAAAAAATTTTTATTTGTGACTAGAGAGAATTGAACGTTTCAAAACAAAAATTAATTTTATCTCAACAAGACATAATGATACTTGACTGACTGGAAAATTAGAAAAACGATTTTTTGTTTTCACTTATCTTAAAAGCTTCTTTCTGTACACACTCTTGTTATAGTAGATAGCTGTGTATATTCTATAGATTTTTTTGGTGAAAATTATCGTTTAAAAATACAATTCACATTGAGCTTATTGGGACGTGTTATTTATTACTACAAAATTTTTTTTTATTAGTTTTTTTAGATTTTATAGACCAAAAATATGTTTTAATAGCGATAAAAGCAAACGATGTCGAATACGGTGATATAATTGATGAAAAGCGAACGATCTATTATTAAACAATTCGTACAATATTTTATTGTAAAATCCGTTTAGAATACAATGTAAGGTACTCGTACTCGTATATGTACGAGGAGGTTACAAGGGGTGGTTTTTTTAACATTTTAATTTTTATTTAGAATAAAAATTTGTATAATAATAAAAAATTGAATTCAATTCAAATTCAATGAATATGAAATGTGTATCTATATACAGCAAGAACGAGGAAAAGCTACATACATACGAGTACCTATACAAAAAAAAATCCCATAACAATATACTTTGAAAATGAATATTTTTTAAAGGTTTGAAATGTGATCTTTTTATTAAAAAAGGGAAAATTATGGAAAGTATGTGCTCAGCGTACGTCGATTAAAGCCATATAACTTAATTGGCTTCAGCCTGTGTATACTTTTTTTCTTACAACATGGGTACTTGCATGTTAGTTTTTCTTCTATTGCTACTGCCCTCTATAATTTAGGTACACAGTCCTTGTAGCTGTTTTAGGCTGTGTTAATGCAGTATCTGCAAGGCGTAATCCGGCATTTATTCATAAAAACTTTTGTTAATCAGTTTAACAGGCTTCGATTTTTCCAAATCAGATCTTTGCCAAGTTCTCATTACCAATTTTATGGACATTTTATGTGTGAAAATGACTAAAGAAATATAAATTAGTACTCATATCTATCATATTGATTGATTATAATTGATGCTCTGCCAGTTGGCATATTGGTCCTGTATTGAGGACGTTCTCAATCTGAGTCATAACCGTCTGTAGTTCAATAGTCTTTCGTGGGGTAAAATAGGCGAAAAAGTCGATAAAGTTGAGTTTTCATCGATTTGACCGCTGCTTCCCACAATCCTCGAAAAATTTGTAAATTTGGAGGTATAAAATGTCAATTGACTTTAAATTCTCTAAAAATAGAAGAAGAAATCAGATGTAAATTTTCTTGTAAAATCCGTTTCGCATAAATGATTTTTGCGACTTTGAAGTTCGAAATGTTATCTGACAAAATATCATTGCATACTCCTCTCCATGACATGAATCTTTAGAGCGCTTCCAGAAATGAATCAGTGGTTAGATCATTCAGCCTTTATCGATAGACCTCTTCCTCGAACAGCATATGCCATAAATGGCCCAGCGAAGTCTAAACCTACCCTTTGGAAATGTCTTGCCATTTGTACAAGTTGCGTTGATAGTCCAACTCATTAAATGAGTCATGAGTTTACGTTGACGTTTAACACAATCGAATCAGTGATGAATGATGGTTTTGACCAGTAGTAGCTACAATAACCCAATATTATTCAGGCAGGAGACTTAGTAACACACAATTGGCGTACAAGCTTCCGTACAGTTTCGAAGTCTCCAGGAACAATAATGGGATGTTTGGTGATGTACGGTGTGAACGATTTCCTAATTCGGTCTTTGACTCGAAGTAATTTATCTCCCGTCTTAACATCAATGAATGAAGAAAGATATTTCATCTCACTTTTTGAGGGTAATGGATGGTTAGCGCGAATAGTTTTCATTTCAAAGCGAGAACAATGCAAGTTTTATCGACGTCGAATGCCGACCAGCAATCTTGTATCCTGTATAACCTAGTTTGGCCGGTCCACCACAAATGATAAGTTTTCCGTTTAGTTGGAGTTATTCGTTTAATGGTTGAATTCGTTTGAGATATTTAATCTTTTTGCCACTGGGATATTTAGCTTCGTAAGTAGAACAGCTCCACACAGCTCTGGGGAGTCTGATTGGGCCAACCTAAGTTTTTGCCAATATGAACAAGGTTCAACTGGCATTGCAAAATCCATGAAGTGTCATCTCGTTTGCATTGGTTTGAAGCCATTGAGGCACTGATATATCCTGCAGATGGGAAAAACTTTCTCGAAGTTGGAAACATCGGGTTTGTATTTCAGTATGTATATATATCTTCATCCCATAATCAATATTTACAAGCCACAGACATTGAAATATAATTTTTATGCGGATGCCAAACGGAGTTGCAATCCCCAACGGATCAACAATTCTACTGGCTTCTGAGAGCATTTTACGGCGCGTTTGTGATGGTTCATCAGAAAGATTGGCCCGAAATAGAAATCGATCGGTTTCAGAGTTCCATGGTAACTTGTGCGGCTGATTGGTTTTCCAATAAATCGTTTGAGTTGAAGATGGGTATCATTTTCTCACGTGTAATTTTCCGCTCGATAGAATTTGCTGGATGTTCTTTTTCAATGCGATTGACGTCATCGATCTAACTATTCGGTGCAAAAGTCTCTTAGGCCCTTGGGAATTTTGTTTAGTTGACAAGAGATAGTTGCTGCCAAACCTGAATAAGTGGCAGTCTAGCGCTACTTCTTCTCGATATCGCTGAATCTCTTCCATGAGACCAACGGTGATATCATCATACATAAATTTCTTGTAAAGGCAATTCTCAGTCGGGTCAACACTTAGTTCTCAGTGGTTGACAGCGAAACAATTGCTGTGTCGATCTGATTAATATTCCGAAAACTGGCTGCGATGATCCATCCCATTTTGGTATTATGGGCAATTTTCCCAATCTTCTTCTGCACCGAATGAATCGAGGAAAATATCGAAACTGTGGATCAGCTAATTGTATCTTATTAATAAGTGTTTAATCCTTGGTAAGTCCAGCGTTGGTTTGTCCGTGTCCCTGAACAGAAATCTTAGCATGGCTAAGCTTTAACGTCAAACGTTGAACACATGAATCTGAAACAAATGAGGTTTCTGATCCGTGTTTCAGGTAGAAATTTACAATAATGATACTGCCCGTATCCATCCTTATCTTGAACTAAGGCTGTAGTCAAAATGGAACTTCTGGTATGGTAACGAACTTCGGTCGATGATAGGTTGGCTTGGTAGAACACGAAAAGCATAACTGTATGAAGATTGTTGCTTGCTCTGAATTTGGTGTGTTCGCAGGTCTGGACTGATTTTTCTCAGTGTCCAAATGGAGAAGTGTATTATGGCGCTTGGGACAAGAGGTAAGCATGTGGGAGTCACTCAACAAATTAAAGCAGCGCTTTTGCATTTTAATAGCAAACTGCAACGCCCTCCAACTGGCATTTCCTTGAACTTTCTGCATTGAAATAGTATAGGTGGTCACTGCATTTGCCAACAGGGCCTAAAAATGTGGTTGAAATCAACGATTTGACCGATTTTGGATAGGACGCCTGAGTTAGTTCCGTCAAAGAAGCTTTAGTTTGCCCATCATGGAATCTTTCTAATTTCTGTTAATGCATTAGATCACGGCCGGAGTAATTTTCAAAATTTCTCAAAGATTGAGGATTTAACGTGAAATCAGCCTGTATAATTTGGTATTTTAGTACGCGGTAATTTGACGTCCCCACTAGTGGATCTACAACATCTTGGTGGCCACTCTCGTTCTCAGCGGTCGAAGTGTTTCCTTGATTAAAACTAATCTTGCGAATTTGCATTTATTCAAGTTAGGCATGATGGAGTAGTATTTGTCAAAAGTGAATTTTGTTGGTTACTTCACACACCCCAGAAAGTTAGATAAACTAATAAGAAAATAGGGGTTTATCATATCATACTACAACGCGGTATTAAATCACAGAAAATATAACGGTTTTGCTTTTTACCTCAGCACTATAACGTGATAATATAAATCGCAGAAAAATAACTGTTCCCTAAACACAGCACTACCGATAATTCATATCAGAGAGAATATAACGGTTCGATTAACACAGTACGTTTTATTTAAAATAATTATCAACTGTTACGAGAAAAACCTTAGGTTTTATTACTCGACACTATAATGCGGTAATAAAATCATAGAGAAAATAACGGTTTGGTTTTTATCCCAGAAAACATGGAAAATAAATCAGAGAAAGCAACGGTTTGATTTTTCACAGGAGCGGTAAATCCAATTGGAGAAAAATTTGTTGTAAACACAGCACTACAGAGCGCGGGTAATTTAATCGGAGTTTGGTTTTTCACAGTATGATTTACTTAAGATAATTATCACTAATAATATTGGTAGGAAAAAAATAGTGATAAAAATATATTTAGCTTAAGTTCCATGCTGCCATTTTGATTCGACATCCGCAACTGTGTCAGAATTTTCTCCCAACCACCCAAGCCTGATTTATCCCGGGTTTGGCTTTACATCGGTTCGGTAGGAAATAATAATTCCTATACACCCAAAGCGAATTTCCTTTCGATAAATGAACATCAAGAAATTCTATTTTGGTTGTTTAAACCGTCCTTCACAATCATAAATTTAATTTTTTTTCGCGATTGGACTAATAAAGAACAACATACTTATTTTTTATTGATGATACACAATAAATTTAAAGTTAAGAAAAATAAAATGTGAATGATACGGAATCTAGTGGAATAAGTTTTATTGTCAATATTGTCGACTGACTATCCAACCATAAAACTTCTGCCTTTTGATTGGATCCATAATTATTAACACATTAATACTGAGAATATGTAAATATAACAAGGGGCGCTTTCAGGGCACCCAACAGTTGGATTGGGAACATGCTGAGTAAAATCGCAGCCAACGTTATCGAAAAATTATTTAGCACTATAAAATTTTCAAATCAAATTGGTAATGACCTTCATCATCGTGATAGGAAACGTGTAAGCGCCCAATGATAATAATTTAGTGAATTCACTATCGGTAATATAAAATTTATAATTGGTAATATAAAGGTGTACGACTATTGACCGGTAGATGCCACTAATGACAGGTTGGTCGAATCACACAAACAATAAAATTCTAAAAGGTTGTTAATTACGTTCTATTAAATATAATCTATCTGGTTAAAGTGGATTAGATCAGTTACTCGGATTAAGTCGAGGGTAATTCAAGGATGAGGAAGATTTGGTCTGAGAATATATATTAACATGACATTTTGATTGCTGGTTAAATGGTGCTCGTAATAGTTGTTTCCTGAGCACATCAGTTTCACTCAAACATCACTACTAGAGTTCTGAAATTAAAATTAATAGTTGAAGTACAAATATTTCGCATCACCAATACCAATTAAATAAAGCAACTACATATCACCTTGAAGTTAATAGTTCTCACTTATATGATTCAATTATATGAATTAGTATCTCGATGTTATAACTGACTACATTGCAAAAGGACTCACAGAAACGAAAACCTTTTCAGAAACCTTGAAAACCTTTTCTCGCTAATGGCTGATGGCACACGGGGTAACAAAGAAACCGAATTTTTCTTCGTTTCTTTCCCCGTTTACCTATGATACGGGTTTTTATTGCGACTTAAACAAATTTTCGGTGCAACCACACTAACACAAACATAAATGAAACAAAAAATATTTCAAGGCCGTTTTTGACTCATTTTAGTTTAAATTTTATTTTCGAAAGAGCAGAACAAAAGAAAATAAAAGACACATACAGAGACGTTATCTATTACGACCAGTTTGCCTTGAAAAAATAATCAAAAAACCAAAAATCTCGCTTGGAATGGGGCAATTGATTTGTTTTAATAAATTTGAAAGCGCAATAAAAAGCGTTTGCCCTTTCGATGACACAGCAATGAATAATACTGTTTTGTATACTCCCGCAATTTGAAATGGAAAACAATTGATCTAAGAAAATCCGAGTGAAGGCTACTGGACACCGAGTGAATCCAAATCTGGTATTTCGAATATTTCGGTTCAAGTTAATTACAAAAAGTCGGGAAAGGTTCGGAGCCGAACTCTATAATCATTTTTTTGCCTATAAAGAACTAAGTGGATATAATATTAAGAGAAATAAAATTATCTTGGAACCAGTTAAAAGTAGTATATTTATTAGTTGATATTATTCAATCTTGAAAGTAACGGGTTATGGTAAGAGTATAAAGATTCATATAGATAAAAATCAAAAATATATAAAATATTTAATATTATTATTCCATGTATAAGAAAGGAGGGTTCTATGCAGTTTGATTTGCGTATTTCAAATATGGGTGTTATATTTGAAATACGCAAATCACCCGCATCCACTTACACCCACACCCACCTAACCCCATCTACACCCAGCCTAACCGACCACAATTCCCCATAACTCAACGGATCCCAATCAACCGCAGACCAGCACACCTAAACATTATTACCACGCCTACCCACTATCCAATTTAAACAACCAAAACCCACTTCACCCGCACCACCCTATAGCGCACCACCCACATCATTATCCTTAAACACCTTCATACCCACTCCCACACACACACACCACCCACACAAACCCTCATCCGCCAAATCCTAAATTCCCACACAAAACCCAAAACATCGAGTAACCGAATCCAATATATTGAAATAGAAAGTAAAACATCTAATAGAATACAAGCAACCTCTGGTGTACCACAAGGCTCTCACGTTGGCCCATCGATTTTCACAATCTTCATAAATGGTATTACCGAATTGATAAAGCATTCCAATATCCTGTATATCGATTTTGTCTCGTGAGTTACTCATTTAAAATGTTGAAGCAAAAAAAAATCGAATACGTACCCTGTGTATAATACACAATTATGTCTTTGCATTTGTATTTTTCGTTTGTTCGTATTTGTATCATTTGTATGATGAACAGTATCAAAATAACGTGATCCTGGCGAATCGGTTTAATTGTTATGGTGCTTATTTCCTTTTCTCAGCACATTAATCTTCTCTCGAGCTGTGGAGTGTCATTATTTAACATGCATTTATAAATTAATTTTATATGTTTTAATAACATTTTATAAATAAATTTATTTTAAATTTCATAAATTTTAAAATTAAAATATTAACTATAAAAAAAAATCGAAAATACATAAACAACAAAAAAACATGTGGCGTTTACAATGGTTAACTCTTTGAGTGCCGAAAAGCGCGATCGTGCTTCTCAATACACTAGCCGAAATCATGTTGGCACTCAAAGGGTTAATATGAATAAACAAAAAAAGAAAGACACGTGGCTTGCAAATGCAGTAAAACAATTATCTTTCCGGTTACACTCATTTCGATTCACACATTTCGAGATAAAATCCATATACTGATGTTCGCAGATGACCTCAAAATATACAAATCTACAAAGCCATCGAGTCAGTCGACGATGCCAACCTCTGAGTCTCAAAATAGGAAAGTGCAAATCTCTATCATTTCACCGAAAAACCAACCCTGTTTCACAAGGCTACAAAATAAATGGTGTACTCCTTCAGGTATTACTTGAGACTAAAGACCTAGGGGTTACTTTCGTTGAAAGCATGAGTATTACTAAGCACATTGAGCTATGCCTCGCTAGGGCGAACTCCATACTCGATTTTGTCAAACGTTGGACGGGTGACAATTTTGATGTGGAAACAATTAAGATCCCGTATTGTGCTTACGTTCGATCCCAGCTGGGATATGCTGTAAATGTGTGGTGTCCATTTTACGAAGATCATATCCAGAGTATTGAGAAAATTCAGAAGAAGTTTATACGCTACTTGACCTTTAAAGACGGATGGATTTATGACCATGATCTACCATACTACGTACACATACAGCGACAACCACATTATTTAACCGGATGCAAGACATACAACTTGACTACTCTTGAAAATAGACGCGAATTGCTAAAAAGTACATTTATTGGTAATCTCCTACTAGGTCTAATCAACGCACCGGATGTGCTAAATGTTTCTGGTAGATAACTAAAGAGATCATGACTTCTTCTACTTAGACAGACACAGAACCAACTATGGCGATAATGAACCAGTGAAGATGATGTGTAAAAGTTTCAACAGAATTAACTATTTATTTGATTTTTGTTAACTAATTTTAAAAGTAGGTTAAGGCAATTTTATGCCTCTCAGTGATTTTTTACTTGTTACTTTACTTTTATATTACAAATTTTCAAATCCAACGAGGATTTCTTTTATTTTGTATTCATAATTTAATATTTTTCAAGTGAAATTTGTAGACTTATTTCAATATAAATTAATAATAAATAAATTAATCTCATACCACCCCCTGCCACCTCCCATACCACCACTCTTAGCACCCCCATCCACACGACATATATTTGTATTCCACATGCACATGCTCTATGAAACCAAAATAGAATAGGAAATTTAAAAAAAATCTATCAATTTTAAGGAGGATTGACAAAACCCTACATATCTTCGAACACCTTAACAAAGAAATGTCCAAATCTAAAAGGCTAAATTTATAAAATTTCTCCAAAATCTTAAAATTGCAGGGAAGTAATTTAAGAATTTGAGATAATAATTTAATTCAAACCTTGTTCCTTTTATCTAAAACTATTATTGAGTGAAATGTAAAAAATGGTTTCCTCAGCTGGCAGGTGGATTCCTATCACTTAAACATTTTAATAGACAGTAGTGTGACAGTGAGAGTTTAAAAAGTGAAGGCACTCACACTTAATCAGGTAGCTTATGTAATAAATATTCGATGATTATATTTAGCCAAGACAAAATTTTGGAGAGATTTCTGTGTAGACGTACTTATTCAAATAAGTCTTATCGTGAGATGACTTATTTGAATAAGTGGGTGTCCACAAATAAGTCGGTGTCTGTAAAACAGCCTATGTCTGCAATAAAAAGTCGGTGTTTGGAAAACACCCATAGTATTAGAATAGATACCGTAAATTAACCGACTATTTTCAGACGAGTTTAGCTCAAAAACTGTCACACTGCGAACAACATAAACGTATAAGCTTGACAATGGAAAATGGATGCACTCGTATAACTCTAACAACTACAGATCAACCTCACCTCCTGAAACCTAATAAAATACACTACTCCGTCTCTAGAGAAAACGTGAAGGTAAAATTATCCTTCTGCCTGTTCTAGTAACCTTCTTTGTGGGTGCTTTCAGAAGACTGGTATTGGCTAGTGTTGTTCATTACTGCTTCGAGCAATCCGTTTGATTCATCGACAGGCAAGAATGCAGCCTTTAGTCTGTCAATGGATATCCATGAAGTATATGTATCATTCGGTACATTACTTTGAATGTTGCAGTATATGGACATTGCACTCGACTCTAATGAACACATGTGTACAATATGATCTGTACAATCGAATTGGACTCAGATGATGTTGAAGTTCCTTGATTAATTCAGTTTCGGTTAAGTTTGTTTTCCCAGGAGCGCATAATTATACAGGGGCCCTATTATGAAACCGTTCGCATTTTGGGCGGAAATTTGTATTATGTTAATGTACAAAAATTCCAAATATTTCTAACACTCGCATTTGAATATTTTGATTTACTACCAAAAAGCTGAGCTTAACTGAGGTTATGGATTTGCTTAGTTCCTGTATGTCGAAGTTGCTATACCTGTGGATGTGGAATTCACCGAAGCCGTGGGTAAGTGCATGGATGCTACCGTTTAGGTTTGTGTTCCATGGCTGTAAAAGGGATTATTGAATGGATTGTTCATTCCTCAAATAGTGTCAGCAACTTTAAAAATGATGTATATCCACTTCACGGTTATCAAGTTCCGCTCGCATATAATGGGACACCCTATACATAGTCTTTAAAGATGTAAACATTTCTTTATAATTTTATAATTCTTCGTTAGAAGTTAATTTACATACAACAAAATACACATAAGAGTGAAACATAATTCTAATTGAAACTTTAATAATTTATGAAAACCTGAGAATGTTTTTGTTGATGTACTTACATATACGTACATAATTGGATTAATTAGTGATGGTAATTTTACACTCTTATTTGGGTGGTTTTTATACACAAATAAATCGCTGAGATAATTACCCCATTAAATTGGTATAATTATTTTATGGTTGTAGGGTTGTATCCCCTATATGTAGAGTGCCTTAGTCCCAAATCTTAAATAATTAGGAACATAATAGTGTCTATAATAACAGTACTGTAGTCGTATGAAATTATGTTATGGATTTTGTATATAAATTTATACATATAAGTGTTTCACGAAAAGTGTTAATTAGTTTTAATAGTAGTACGTAAATATTTTATGTTGAGATGCCAATAATTACAATATGTAACGTCCTATTTCGACTTGATTTTCACATAAAAAAGGTTAAACGAATGTTATTTTGTTTTTAAATCAATGTTTCACAAAAGAAAAGAAACTAACGTATCAGATACAAGTTTTATAAAGCGATTGGTAAAATAAGTTTTATCAGTTACAAAAATTTTACAACCGAACCATTCGAGTATAATTGGTAAATGTATTTTAAATATAGTTTCAATTTTAGTAACTCAAAAAAAATTAATTAAGATAAGTATCAATAATTAGAAAAATATTCATTTGTTTTACATAAAATGTAAGCACTACTATGCCAATTCCCTTAACCGTTTGAGTCCCAAGCAGCGCAATCGCGCTGTTGCGATTTTATGTCGAGAAAACACATCACATTTCGAACATAGTCGACAACTGACGGTGGGTTACCGATTGTCGAAGTCGCGCGCTCAGATTTACTGAAGTGAGTACATTACACGGCTCCTTTTAACCCATATTAGCTCAGCGATCTATTTATAGATCAATACAAAAAATCTCTTAAATAGAGAACTGGAGAAATTATAACGGATTATTTTTACTACAATGTTCTGTTTAAATAAAAATCCTTTCGAAAAAATATTTAGTATGGTTTTGCAATCGCATATCGCAGCGGTATACAGGTGAATTATTCCATAATTTTACAGAACACATTTACAATTATATTTTGTTACATAATTTCAAGGACTTTGAAGGTTAAGCTGGAATATTTTGCATTTTTCGTACCAGTTACCTAACGGTTGTTTTTTATGTTTCCAACAAGTTTTTGTTTTCCAAATGCATCATACGAAATATTTACTAATCAGTTTATATTCTTTACATAGAAAATTAATTTGGGTTAATATGGGTTAATGTAAATAGTACATTTTACAATAGGTTTGTCTGAGAAAGCGCGGTTGCGCTCTTTAGAATTCCTCAACAGTGTTTTTTCAATACCCCCTGGAACTCCAACGGTTAATTCTCTAAAAGTTCTTTTGCGTATTAAAATAGGCTGTTACGACTGTGCGGTCGCAATCACAATATTTGTATTTTATAATCCCCTCGGTTCGTGTCTTCGCTTTCGGAGTTGTTTGTTTATTGTGCGCTGAACGCACTCGCGACGTTTTGTTTTGTACCTCATCGTGTGGAGGCGCGGGGGTAAGAAGAATGATAATGAGCGAGACCAATGTGCACCGAGTGTGTGAAAGAACACGTTATCGAGGAGTGTTTTTCCTTATATGCTTCTCGTTTACATCGAATTGATGTAAACGAGAAACAGAGAAGGAACTATACTCTTCGAGAACTCTCTTAGGTCTTGTGGTAATTTAAAACAAAGTATAGTCTAGTTTTGAATGTTAAAAATATAGGTCGAGTTTCAAAGTTTAAATAAAAAGAAAAAAAGTCGAATTTTTGGTATTTCAACCATTTTGGATTTATTTGTGTAAAACAAATTTTTTTTATTGTTGTTAAGTTTTTGGCATCCATTGCGGTTGCGTTATTGGGAGCCATATAAAATATGTAGTAATTTTTATAAGAATATACCATAATATCCAGTTTAAAAAAATATATATAAAATATAAACTTGAACTAGTACGATTTTTGTTTATTGGGGGAGTTTCACCAAAACATTTACCGCCCGTAACAGTTAAAGTTAAAATTGAGATTCGGATTACATACGTTGTAGCCATTATATCAGACAAATTTAAAATCAAATCATCGGTGGGTGGACGTCACAACCCCAAAACGGGTGCGGTTAACTGCAAACGGCAAAGTAGTGCCGTCACATTTTTACGGGTATTGGTTTTCTACCGGTGCCGTCTTATAATAACGTATGTCGCAAGTATTTGATTTTTGTGCGATTATCTCATCTATCATAAACTTTATCTCATCTAGCATAAACTTTACGGCAAAGTACAGCAAATTTTACTGGCTCAATGTTGCGATTGTAGATGCTAGTAAAACTATTTCTATACTATTCTTATTTTCTATGAAACTGAAACTAGATTTAATATCTATGTTAAAAATTTGAACATTGGCATGTACATATTTTACATTTGTAGCAGAGGCGTAGCCTTAAAAAAGAATTAAATTTAATTCAAAAAACTTTATTTTTTCGTTAATTTATAAAAACAAATTGAAATAACTACTAAAATTAAAACATATCGAAATTTTTTACTCTTACCGAAATACCGGTAAAAAAAATAATTTACCGGTAATTCGGTAATGCATTTTTGGTCAATTTACCGATAAACCGATTTACCGATAATGCAAACACTAGTTGTGGCCAACACCTGACTCTCTTTAACCACGATTGTATATATACAAAGATCTCGAACACACCACTTCATTTCTAAAGCGAAAAATTAAACTTACCGGACTTTTCGACCGTACACTTTCGATTAATCTTCCTCATGTAACTTTTTCATTCACTTATTCACAATGTTCTCCCAATTATTAGGAAAAGATTACGTATAAAGTTCTATTCTGAATAGTCAATCCGAATGCACCAAGTTTTCAAGTTTTACTAGAAAGTGTATGCGATATAGGATTTAAGAATTTGAAAAAACCCCTTGATTCCCAACTTGTCGAAAGCTTGAGCTGCATCTTAGAAAATACTAAGCATATCTTCTTATTCTAAGGTGCATGCTCAATGACATCCGATATTTTGTGTACTTCTTCAAAAATAGAGTGGTTTTCTCTAAACCCAAATTGGTGTGGCGGAATTAAACATATTTCTTCTATTATATAGGTTTGGGAAACTTCAGCAACAGTTTTTCAAATATTTCTGAAATGCCTGGATGTACTGATATCGGTTTGTAACATTTTTATCGTTTATTGGGGTATCTGGTTTAGGGATCATAGTTACACTTACAGTCATTAATTATATGAAGTAATTTATGCAAGCCTTCCTCCGGAATTGCTCTCATAATTTTCCCAGTAATTTATTTATTTACTTATGTTGAAATAAGTTACAAACTTGGTTTGAAAAATATTAATGTAAAAATACAAAAAATCACAATCCCACAAAATGGTGGTTGTCGCTGTATGTTTACTTGGTATGGTAGATCATTTTCATAAACTAAGTCATAATCTGAAGGTTTTCAGATACTTAGACTGCGGTCCAGTTCGTGACTTATTTTGTGGAGAATGACTTATTTAAAGTCTACAATAAACCTCCTGTCGGCTAGACTTATTGTAAACTTGTTTGACTTTTATGCGAGGGTTGCACCCAAACTGGTAATTCATCAAAGAAGTTTTAAATAAGTCTATTCGCCAGGAGGCTTTTGTATACTTTCAAATAAGTCAGTCTCTGCAAAATAAGTCACGAATTGGACCACAGTCTTAACCTGTTATTGATTTCATTTTTTAGCACCAATAAACTCACATATCTTCACAAGATCATCTAATTAATTTACGGCAATTGTATTTTCATTTGTTGGTTGTCTCGGAAACGGTTGAAAAGTCTCTTTCAAATGAGCAGCAAATAGAGAAACTTTCTGCTTGTTAATGCCTTAATTCCATGGAAAAAAATCAGATTAATTTTATAAATTTTAACGTAAATGACGAGTTTCCTTTTGAACGAATAAAGAGTATGATAGCATTCATGGTCACGTTAGAATACGCGAAGTTGAAAAACAAAAAACAGAAATGAAGTTTCTGTCAAATGAGTTTCCGATTCAAGACATATATTTATTTGTTCTAAGTTTAGGAATATTTTTAGCCCTGGAATATGCTGTGGTAATCCATTCACGTTCCAAATGTCAATTCTAAATGTTTTGATCATTTGATTAGTATATTATTGATGGTAGCTCATTCGCGGCTTTTTGTCGCTTATATTTAGGTTCTAGTTCATATTCTTGCTTTGCTATGCGTGTATTTATTGTTTATACACTTCGGAATATCATTTCGAGTGGATTTTCTTTAGTAGCATTAGTTATAACTGCTGCGTTATTTGCGAGTAGGGTCTCCTCTCAGCTCCTACGGACTGAAGTTGTGGCGACACTCTAGTTGTAGTTGGAAGCCTCTCTCTTGTAACGTTAGAGTTTTGAGTCGACTTTCATATTTTATTTCTTAATCTTTGCAGTTGTACTACTTCGGATCCCCTCTCGCACGTCGTGGCACATTTTACGCATGTATTAATCTCGTATCCTTTTTGGAAGTTCTTCGTTCAGATAGAGAGGAAAGTCGTGGGTTTCGGGGTACACAAAAAACGGCCAAGTTAACCGCAATAAATAGGAAAAAAATGATTTAAAAAGAAAAAAATGGGGAAGGATGTGATTGAGGTCCCATCACTTTGGCAGAACTGTCCGGGGTTGTTAATATTCTAATGTTAGGCAAACATTTTCTATCCTAAACTAGTAAAGTTGATAGTGGTATGTTACCAAGGTCAGTAGAAAGGATAGAACAATTTCCGTCTACTGACAGACAGGTAGTATCGACCTACTATCGTTATACAATTGTTAATAACAACACATTCCACTTACCAAATCAAATATCTGCACGTTAAAAACCCATAAAACAAAAAAAAACACTCAAACTTATTTTATAAGCACTATTTTATTATCAAAAAAAAAGTAAATAAAAATCTAGATTCACGCCAAAAAAAAATATTTAAACACCAAAAACTTAAACACTAAAAAAATTAATTGACCACACGTTGGTCCAAATACTTACTGACTCAACCAAAAAACTCGGTCTGCTTATTTTCTCATCAAAAAGTTGGTTGAGAGGGAGAAATGACATTTTTTTAGTACTTAAATTGAAAGTTCACTCTCAACCAATTCATACAATTTTTGATGATAATCGAAAATAAATATTAATTATTACCGCGCGAGGTAAATTTTTTGTATTTGACACAAAAACAAATACAACATTTCCAATTTTTGCATCGGTCATTGTCGTTCACCTATGCCATACGTATATAAAAAACTTACATTAAATAGTACATAAACGACATAAGTGAAGTACGTTCATGGACATATTTGAGTTCATTTAACCGCGGCACGAATAGGTCAGTAACAGCCTCTTGTTATATTTTTTCTTTCCATAGCTATTTTCAATTTTCTCCCGTTTATGAATTTGCAACTCTTTCATCTTGAGGTATTCTATTACATCCTTCTTCTTGCAGGTGTGTCAAAGATCTCTGATAATAACCTTAATTTCTCGGTTATTTTTATCTTTTTAGTGTAACTAACTACGCTTGACCTTCTTCGGTAAATTTTGTAGCATAAATCTATTTGCATTGAAATATTTTGTATTTATCTTCATTGCGACCTTGCGCCTTTGTTTCTGGTATTGTTGAGTTACGGGCACTGCTCCTCAAGTTCTGGCGAGAATTCCGCTCTGCTTCCGCACACCACATTAAGCATGAAATATAACGTCGTTCAAATATTAACCGTGGCTTTGCTTGGTGGCACGTATTCGTGAGATCTAATTCTCGATGATTTTGCCGCATAATTTTTTTTTTATTTTATTGTTTTTTGTAACTATTGCCAAAGGCTTTATTCTTTAATTTTTCATACTTGTTACGCTATTTGCCGTAGGCACTTGACGAAACATACTTATACCAGAGCCAACTATATAAATAGAGCCCCCCTATTCGAGCTTTTTCACTAAACTTAAAATACGGGATATAATAAATGCTAGTTTCTTATAGGAATGTATGGCGACTAATTTTCTTTTTCTTTTTAAGTATATTTAAACCATAAGCTTTTATTATATTTTTGTACGGGAAAATGCAGATAAGTTCGAACTTTAATTGTTTCAAAAAAGAATTCAAGTAAACCCTTTCAGCTGTGTGAAAATTGACTTGGAAAATGAATAAATAATGAGCTTTTATTAATGTTGTTGTTGTATTGCGTCATGATTTCAAATCATAATATGGTCTCTTTCCATTCTCTTTCTAAAAACACGATTGCAATGGAAACAAAAAAAAGTGATTTTTGTTCAGGATTTTTTTTGTTTTTATTGTTTATAAATAACGACATTCAGTCAGTCACCATTACAATGTGGTTGTGACAGCATGCGAGTGACAATGTTTTTCAATCACATATCCCTTTTTCAACCAAAAAAAATAAAAAAAAACCTCTAAGTAAAGCGTAACATAAGCGAAACAAAAAATGAGTTAACTTCATATCTAAGACTTCGCAAACGTAACGTTTTGGCGTTAAGAAAGCGACCCGTTTCCGTAAATTTTGAACTATGAATTTTAAAATAAAAATCGTACCACTGATGTATCACGTTTTCGGTATGCCAAAGCGGCCTATTTGCGTACCGTAAAAACGAAATGATTTTATATCGAAAAAATGAAGGTTTTTTATAACGCCAAGGCGATATATTTGCGTTGTGCAAAAGAGGAATGTCTTTGTATCGCAAAACAGAACTTTTTTAAAACGCCAAAACGTATTATTTTCGATTCCATTTAGGTAAATTTAGAGAAATATTCTTTGTTGAAATAAAATAAAATTATTTTTATGTGTAAAATATAACAAATTTATTATTTAATTTTAATATCATTAGCAATTTATTATTACAATAATTTACTATATGTATATCACAACCTCATTTAGGATTTAATACTACTTCAATAAAATATACTATTTATATAATATATACACAATTAATATTATATATTCACCAAATAAAATTATATATATTTTAAAAAAACAAAAAATTAACCAGCAACACAACTTGTATGTATGTATATTTAAACTAAATTTATTACCTCAAATGGTTGAATGATACTCGAAATGATTGTGACGATCGAAAAGCAAAAATACGATTGAAAGGGAATGGCTTAATTAAAGTCCAAACCGCACAAATGTGTGAGTGAAAATCATAGTATGTAATGGCGTTCTTGATAAAAAGTTTCGCTTGATTTGAAGTACAACCAACACAATTGTATGTATAATTATAGTTTTTTTTATTTTGGACGAAATAAGTTTGAAAGAAATGCGCAAATGTGTAAATTGGTTCAAAACACATATAAAAATAAATTTTTGACATGGTACTTTTGCCGTACGCGCACAATTGTGTTAGTAAATCACGAAAGGGATATATGTATAAATACGTGATTAAAAAATTATGAAACAATGTTTCCTTCCTATAGCTAGGTATCCAGCTCGCGCTAAGATAAATTTTAACGCGGTCTCCACAAGTCTCCACTAAATTGCAGATAAATTGTAAGCTAAAAAGTTTGTGTAGAGATAAATGTTGATGTTTGTTTTATTTCTCCTACAACAAACAAAAACATAGTTCAATCGACTATTTAATAAGCAATTTTATAAACATTTAAAATTAAAAGTTAAAATTCCCGTTTTGGCTTCCATTTTCCACTTTCTAAATTTTCTGTATCCACTTCTTCGTAGTCAATCAAGTATTCTTCTTGATATTCGAAACTTTCATAATCTATACAATTAAATATTTAATTCAAAAAAAAGAGTGAGTCCATTAGTACTCTCAAGGAGATGTGTAAACATGGCGTGTGTGTAGTGCGTCCGTACAAGTACAGTTTACTTTGAAGGAAAAAGGAATGCAATTTTACTAACCATAGTTTTTCATTTGTTTATTATCGTTAAATTGGTCTATTACTCTTTCGGTATAATCGACGCAATTGGATTATGGTAGCTAAAATAAGATACATACATAAATAAGATACAAAAACTGCACAATGGTCGTTCCATATCTCGTAGTAGATATATTTCGATCTGAGTTCATGTGCAAATCGAATTCGTCTCGCAGGAAGTTTATAAGTGGTTCAGCTTCAGGAACAGCAAAATTAATAATGAAATCCCCGCTTATAATCATCGGCAAAAGATGGTCTTCTTGGAGAATTTTTGAAACTCTTTTAGAATATGAAGCAAGGACGAAATGTATGAACTTCATTATGTCTTCGACAGATTTTTTCGGCGAGGTGAATACAACTACAGATATATTTTATGTTGTTTTATTGTAAACCATTACAATAAAACAACATAAAATATATCTGTTGTGATTGTTCCGTCCAATAATCTCATTAAGTTCGAAACTGATTGTTGCGATTCTTGCAAATCTTCCATCTATAATTCAAATTAAATTCTAACTACAGAAAGCATCTTATTCCCATTGAGAAGCTGAAACTTAGCCGTGTATATATTATCAATGGGTTGTGTTGTTACCGTCATATCATCTGTTAGTCCAACGATGATTTCCTTATGCGAGTTGACTGTATAAGTTCAACTTGTATTTTTATATATTGCTACTCCTGCAGCCCACTGACCATTTCTCTTGAACTGAACGCATCACCCAAAATTAATAATATTAACATGCTCGTCATTGCGTATCCAGATCTCGGGAAACAAGAAAATTGAGCATACGTGACTGTATCAGTTAGATCGAGGTGATGTGACCTGAGACTCTGGCAGTTCAATGTTAAAAACCAGACGTCATTATTATCTCATACAAAATTGGCATTTACAACTTGAGCTATACTTAGTGGACTTGTAGTGAGGCGCGATTGCTCATTTTGAAAAAGACCCATCGAGATCCTATTTTTACGTCCATGGATCATCGACAGCCGACGTGATGAACAGTCCTTCGAGACTCGTTACGTTAAGCAATATACACAAGTTGTGGACTGTGTCTTTTATCGTAAGAGTATATACTGACTGTCTCGTTATAGGTACCACCCTGTGATGCATGAATTGTGGTGGCACATGCAGGTATGACTGGAAAATGATTACGTAACATTAATTGGCAGATTGTTGTTTCGATTAACAATTGTGCTTTTTCCAGAAATGGGCACTAAACATCGGTCGATATTCATTTTCTGCGCCCATCCAGCTTTAAGCCGCCTCATCTTCTTGCCTTGTGAATTTGTACCGAAATCCATCGAGAGTCGTTTGGCATTTTTTACTGTTGGTGTTGTTCTCGTTTTCCGGCAAGGATGGCTGTATTCGATATACCTCAGACAGCCCATAGTTCCATTCACTAGTCCATCTGTTACGTCAATGTTGCTTTTGAGAAAGTAAGGCCGACCTATGGCAAGTGGAAGTTTGTACGGCAAATTATTTGGATCTTTAATTTTATGGATCTTTTGACCAAATTGCTACTCCGGCAGCCCACTAATCATCCCTCTTGAACAGAACGCGGCATTCAAACGTAGGAATATTAACATGCTCGTCATTGCGCAGACAGGTCTCGGAAAGCGAATGAATTGAACATTTCTGCGTGACTGTCACCTGAGACTCTGGCAGTTTAATGTTAAAAACGAAACGTCATTATAACCTCATTTAGTAGAAGATATGATCATTGATAACCGACGTGATGAATAGCTCCTAGAGACTCGTTACTCGTGATAAAGCAATATACACAAGTGTTGACTGTCTTTTTAATCTTAGAAGTATGTAATTTCGTAATCGCAATTCGTATCGTAATTTTTTTTTGATTTTTCTGATCGATGGAAATGTTGATGGTTTCTATTTCATGTTTTAAATTAGTTTTTTTATTTTCCCTATACTACTATACATATACATACAAGCATAGCATGCCATGTATAGTAAAAAATTGTTTTTATTGAGTTTATTGCTTTTTTTTAACGAAGTAGGTACATACGTCATTTCCGTTCGTTTCATTTACAAGTTTACTCTAATACAAAAATTTTTGGTAGGCGCGAGCAAAGATGTTTACACATCAAAAAATTAGTTTTCACGTTGTGCTATCAAAATTTATCTCAATTTTATCGTTCTAGGCAGATAAATTGCTGCGAAAACGTTTGTAGAGTTTTCACTAGCGCAGTCTATATGTGAATGAAATAACTACAAATGTTTCGCTTCAGCTGCGTACCACATCTGCGAAATCGCGAGTTAAATATTTTTTTGTTATTTCGCTAGCTAAATTTTAAGTCAAATTTGCATGTAAAATTTATCTTAGCGCGAGCTGGATACCGACCTTATCCGCGTAATAAAAAATATAAAATTTACAGTATGTACTTGATTTTGTAACATCGTTTGAACACCATAGCGGCCACCGAAAAGACATAATACTTGTATGCAATTTAAAAATATTTTATTCTTAAGGAAATTACATAGTATAAAATTTTCTTAGTCATTTACCAAAATTGTTTTTAACAACATTTTGGTGGTACAACATCAGTCTCGAAATATTCAAGTATCATAATTATCATACCGTCAACAATTCTATATTTTGGACACTCGACTCAGTCCGGCTGGTATATTCTCATTGGACTTGTTTCGAAGAATATAATAAATTATTCTCGATTTTAACATCGAAGATATTCCGAATCAGTAGTTCGGATCGGCAGATAATCGTAGCGATACGTCGTTCGTCTTATGTTGCTTCTAGCGCTGTTAAATTTGACGATGAGCTCTTATAAATAATTTTATAATTTAAATTTTTATAACCGCTTTTTTCAATGATTTTGTTCAGATGAACAACATGAAATATTGGTTGGGCTGTGTTGCACATACAAAAAATTGTTTTTGTAATATTTACATAAATATATAAAAGAACTGCTACTTACATATTTGTATTTATGTAATATCATTTAATATAATTGCAGGTAATAATTTAACATTCAGATTTGTTTAACTTTGACCTCCTGAAAATTGTTTTCGATTTGGCATCAAGTTAAAGTTGAAAAGGTTTGGCCAGGCATTTGTGGATTTGACGATACATGAGGTGTTTGATTGTTAGCTCTAATTTGCATATTAATTGAAATGTATCAATCGTGGTAGGATTTAAAAATTAATATACCTACTGAATTTAGTTTGCGATTTAAAACAACATTTCATCAGTATTAAAGTTCGTGATATTTGTGGCTTCCCTCAAAAAACATCCTAGTTGGTCTGATATTAAGGTAATGTCATTAAAACAGGACTACAGCAATTAAATATGCTCGATGACATGACGAACCTAAAAAAATGTCCACGAACTCCTCAGAAGTCAAAGATTTGAATATTTGATAAACTGAAATACCAACTGATATTTGAAGCCTCAACGATCTAATTCTTTTAAGTATTGCGTTTCCACAGTAAATTCGAAGCACAAATCTTCCTTTGTAATTAATTTATCTACACATCCACTGCAACAACGCAGAATGAGTTTCGTTCGTTAAATGGTTTGGGCTTTTAAGATCTTCCCTATATTGCAACCAGTGACAAAATTTAATTAAAAATTGCAAACCATATCGATTGTTTAGAGTAATTTGTAAGGCTAATTCCTCTCTTAAATTGAAACCCTTTGACGGAGTTTTAACATTTATCGCAGTCCACCAATTTCTCACAATTTTTAGAAATTCAGCTGTACCAACCGAATTTTCGCCTAATAGTGGTTTGTAATAATTTACGGCATAGATTGTCTTATCGCCAATACGCGAGTAGATAATACAACATTTTGTCTTTCAAAGCTGTTCGGGTGAAGTACTTTTGGTGAAAGAGCCGGTGCTAATTTTACTTCAAAATTTTTTTCCTTCCAATAAATTGTTTCTAAATGATTAAATTTGGTAGTAAGAATTAATTTGGAATTGTTTAAATCTGGAAATATAAATGATCGTTGTGTATTGCTTAGCCAATTATTTCTAATTGATTTCAATAGGTGGACCGTATCGAATAAAAAAAAATTTTTTTACCATACAAATAGGGGGACTTGATAAAAGCTGGAAGTTTGCCAGTAACTGAAAATTGTCTGAAATTTTTACGATTAACTTGATTATTAACAGAAATAATTGCTACTACCTCATAACCAACTTCATGTAAAATATCTAAGATTTCTTTAATTTTTGAAAACAAATACTCTCCATTCATTTTTTGTACAGGATATCCAACAATATCTTTATTTTTAGATAGTAAAGACGATATCATAAACTCCTGAACCGATTTAGCTACGATCAAAGAAGATTGGGAAATAGGATGATTACAAGCTAATCCTTCTATTTGATTTCCTTTATAAGTCATGGCCGATTTCACATGAACTTCGTCAATCAAAAGGTTCACATATTTTTCGTGAGGTTCCACCTTGAAACGTCATTGTGCCAATTAAACGATTAGCATTATGGTTATACTAGTCCATGTTCAACGTGCACATGATTCATTATTGCGTTTATGAAATAAAATCACAAATTATAAGTTAATCAATTTAGATTATAAAATTAGATTTCTTTGCAAACTTATATCAGCAGAATGATCTACAACTAAAAATATAGCGAGACTTCATCCTGCAAATTTAAACGATTGTAATTCCACTTTCTACGGTGATTATGATAGAATGGAATCTAGTGAACCTTTGTCGGATCCATTAGGTGATCCATATAACAAATTAGTATTATCGTATGATAATTTATAATAAGACTACGGATGGTGTGATTAATTCCAATTCATAATCAATCTCTGCCAATTTTGAAATGATATACATTTTCATTTTAAATATTTTAAAACAAAACATTTAACTAAGAGTGAATAAAAATTTTATTTAACTTTAAAAAAGAAAATAAAAATAAATCGAAAATGTAAGGCAAAGTGAGTTAGCAAGCCCATCGTAAATCGGGGGTTTACTTTATAATTATAATCGTTGCCGTATTGGTTTTGAATTCATTAAAAATATCGGGTAATATCTGTTTTCGGTTCAATTCCAGGAGAGAGATAATCTCTGCATGCGAGTAAGTTCAAACTCTAACATTGCATTAAATGGAAACGACAAATCCAAAACTATGAAAGCAAATTGTTACAACAGACACCAAGACCGGGAGCAAAATTCAATATGTTTTGGAATCTGGGGGATATTGATACATGCATGATCATATCGAAATAGAAGAACAAAACTACTCAGAACCGAAAATCGAACATACTTTTTCAACAACCGTTCCGTTCCACATAGACAAAAGTATGTAACAAGTAATTTTTGATGCTTTAATTGTTTCTAGTAGAATGATACGGAAGCAATTACGCTTAATTAGGTCTAAATTGAAGGATGGTTCCATAAAAGTTGGTAAATGACCAAACCATTATAAAAACGGTAATCAATCCATAAAGGATGTTATTACGATTCAAATATTTACGATTTTTATTCGTATCTGAAATCGGGACACAAACGACGTGCATTCATGATAAACTGTATACGGCTACTATTTTAAATTAAAGAAAACAAATAGCAAATAGGTAGCCATGATACAATAATTTTCTCTTTATCAGATAAACTCACTAGAAATATGTTGTCGCTAGTATACGAATTGTGGTGACCTTATATTTTTTCATTTTCGTTTGTTTTGTACATATCTACACTAGGGTAACTTTCTGGTATTTTGTTTCGTTCCTTTCCCCTTTACCAGTAAAATCGGTTTTATTTGCGCCGCAATTTTTTGATTTTATTGGTAAAGGGGAAAGAAACGAAAAAAATACTAGATAAAAGTTACCCTAGTATGTCATCAGCCTATGAATATATATAAGAAGATAATTATTTTAGGTCACCGTTTTAGTTCATTTGTTGAACGTTTTATGGTGGGTTTATCTATAAGAAGAGAAAATTATTGTATCATGTAGGTAGCTATTTTATTTTGATTTTTTGAGCTTCGGATTTTATTTCGGATATTATACGGTCTACTTTATCTTGATCATTGAATTACGATGCGATGATTGTACTCTTCAACAATGAAGAGTACAATCATTGCATCGTAATTCAATGATCAAGATAAAGTAGACCGTATAATATCCGAAATAAAATCCGAAGCTCAAAAAATCAAAATAGTAGATTTCATAGTTCATATAATCGTTTCTATTTGATTTCTTTTTTTCAAAACACATTGTTGTCTTCCATATTTTCTTATAAAGTTTAATTTACTATTTCTCTTTAATATTATGACGTCATCAATTTCCCGTATTTTTTAATTGTTGTTGTTGTACAGCAAAAATCCCTTATATTTTGATTATTAATTTGTAGAAAACGAGAAACCTACTGATTTCGTGATTCCAATGAGATGCAATCTATTATATATGTCATCGATTTATGTAAAATAAAACCAATTTTACAATATTTTTAATTCATGTTTTATTTATCAAACGTAATGCTATCTCCCATACAAAACGTATAGAAAGTTAGCTTTTTGTTTATGTTTTATATCCCGTATTTGAAAGTGCGATTTAATAGGCAGGCTAGATTTATTTAGATTGGCTTTGCTTATACTAAACACATTTTATTAAACACTTGTTTTTTATTTCGCAAAATTACTTGTTTACTAACTTTAATTTTTCTTTATACGAAACTAACAAGAAGTGTGAAATTCTTAAAAACCATATTTTTTTTTTAACATAAGCATTAACCTATGCATTATTATTATTATTATTTAGTGTGTTAGTTCAACATGCGTGTTATTTATTAGATTATAAATCACAGTTAATTAAATCTAGAGGATCTGCTCTGCGAAGCCGTCCGTATTTCGGTTGCCTTAGTAGTTCTCTAGCTAATTAGTTAGGGTGTCATTCCAGCTTCAGTTGGTATTTTAGACTCCATGATTTAATTGCCTCTTTAACAGTTTCGATACCTATAGGTCTCTATGGATGTTGCTGTTTCGAACTTACCATGGGGCATTTGTACTCGTCATGCTACGAAGTATTTGGCTTGGGTTCTATGTACGATATCTATATTTGATGCACTAGTTGAGTCCCATAGTTGGATACCATATGTTCATATTGGGATTAGGATTGCTTTGTATAGTAGAACCTTGCAGTCTAGAGCGAGTTTCGATTTTCTTCCGATCATCCAGTACATTTTAGAAAATTTTATTTTTAATTGATTGCGTTTTGTTTCAATGTGCTTTTTCCATGTCAATCTTTTATCAAGATGAAGACCGAGATATTTGACGTTTGTTTGTTAAGGAATTATGATATTGTTTAATTTTACTGCTGGACATGTACGTTTATTCAGTGTGAATGTTACATGTGTTGATTTACATTCATTCGTCCTTATCCGCCAAAAGTTTTTAACCCATCTTCTATTTTGGGTAGATGTTCTTGTAATTCTCTCGATGCTGTTTGAGGATTTTTGTATGAAAATGATATAGCTGGGTCATCAGCAAAAGTTAAAGTGACTATTTTTTCAGTTATTGGTAAGTCAGCTGTGAATAACAAGTATAGCACAGGTCCCAATACACTACCTTGCGGTACTCCTGCCTTATTATCTCGGTTATTTTTAGTCGCTTAAATTTGGCTGAATTTGTTGGAGGGCGCTCGTTATGTTGACTTTGAGGGCGTTAATTATTTGAGGTTTATTCGCATAGAACTGCAATTTAAGATAGCATCAGAAGACGATGTCTAAAGGCGTTAAATCGTATGATATCGCCTGTTCACAGTGATGCCGCGCGAGATAATCGCGATCTCAAATCCGCACGAGATTACCGTGACGTAGCACCGTCCTGTTCGAACCACATGTCGTCAGTATAACCATATCATCCAGTTAGGCCACAAAAAGTTGCTTATCATCTATCTATAGCGCTCGCCGTTGTCGGTTATGGCAATGCCAGTTTCTCATGCACAGTAGATGTGTTCAGCAGACCTTGCGTTTTGGGGTCGTTTGACTCGAGTTTAGCCACCAAACGTCGAATAGTCGGTCGGGCGGAGAACTGATTTTGAAAATAAAATTTGGTGATTTGCATACGTTGTGCAACGCTGTAACATTCTAAGGTAACTTGCCATACACTACTGGTCTACTGCACAATTTACAACAAATTTGACAGATGTTGCTTTAACAACAAGGCTGCTATAACCAAACAAATTTTGAGCGTCCTTTATTATATTGTTTGCATACAGGATAATACGTGTGCAAGGGCAATAATCCGACAATATGCATACTAACATCTATTTTCATTATACTCCAATATTTGGATACATCCAAACATACATTGTATTT
Organism: Nephrotoma flavescens; assembly: GCA_932526605.1. NCBI lineage: Eukaryota > Metazoa > Arthropoda > Insecta > Diptera > Tipulidae > Nephrotoma > Nephrotoma flavescens. Next base: position 131,443,167 of record OW052221.1, on the reverse strand, counting down.
CGCCAAAAAAGCACAAAAAGTACGAAATTTTCAACTGCCATAAAAACTAAATCAACTAATTTGCTAATTTAATTTTGCTGGCTTAAAATTTAAATATGATTATTCGTTAAATTTATAAACGACAAATCTTTTTGTCAGTGTCTCTATTTTATGACTACGTTGTACAATCAGTTACTTTTACTGTGTCGAGTTCGAGATATGAAAACACAGACTAAATCCTATTATTTTATTTTACATTTTATTTGTTTCTATAATTAAATTTATAAATTTTTTGTTTTATATATATTTTCAGGATTATCATTCATACAGCCAGGAGTATTTTTTTTTTGTTTATAAATAGAACAGAAGTAAAAATTCGTAAGAGAAAAAAGAAGATACCCCACCCACCACACATACACACACATACACAAAACACAGAAGATGTATAAAACAATACGGCATGGTGAAAATAGTTTGCAATATACAATTTTGCCACAGAACGATGATTTTCGTACAAATCCAATAGATGCTGAACAAATAAACGCATATCGACGTAATGGAAGCAACGGAACGACTAGATCCGGCAACAATAGCAATCGTACATGTAAACGTAAAAGTAAATCATCTCTATTAGCGTATATTGGATTATTTTTTGTTTGTTCTGTTGTCACAGGCGCAATATTAGTGCCACTATTAGTCACGACCGATTTAATGCCTAGTCCAGCGTCATGGTTTTTTAAGGCACAGAAAGCGCGAGAGTTACGAAATCCAGCTAATATAAAATTAAGCACAATTGATAATAAAAAGGATAGTTCTAGTAATATAAATAGTAATAATATTAATAATAGCAGTAATAATAGTATCTTTATAACAACAGCAACATCAACAATAAAACATTTGATTAGTGATACAAATTCAACAGCAACAAGAAATGAACTAAACATAAATTCAGCAGCAATCAATATAAATAGTAATAATAATAATACCAATAATAATAGTGCCATCGGATTACAAAATCCATTATCATCATCACTATTGCTGATACCAATAAACGGTTCAATTGAATCGACGTCATTGAATAATACCAGCAATGACGTTTACATAATTGCAAATATCAGTAGCGGTAACACTAAATTAGAAATTAAAAAAATGACAACACCAGCCACAATAACATCAACATCAACAACATCACCAACAACAACATTGACACCATCTGTACCAGCAACCGCGACAATTCTTAATATTCTATTAAAATCGAACGCAATTGACACACTCGTGACAACAACAAAATCTGCTGAACACGAAATTTTCGTTAATCCGAATAAGCCTAGAATATTGTATCAGGAAATTACGTCACGGAAAAACATATCTGCTAACCAAACAACAGATTATGTAGCGAAAGTTCATCTAACGCCGTCGGAAACAAATAAAAATGCAGATACTAAAAATTGGATTCGAACGCATTGGCCCTTTATTGATCCATCAACATATTTTCAATGGGCGGTAAATATAAACCTTTTTATATTATTTATTTTTATTTGAGTAAATCCATCTGGAGTTAAAACTTTTACTTGGTATTTCGGAAGCTTCTCGGAATTATAATTTTTCCTTTATTTAACCATTCCACAAACAAATGAAAAACTTTAAATTTATTTCTGTTTGGTCCAGTTCATGCTAGTGTTTTTTGCTCGTCTTTTTAGTCAACTACCACTAGACACAAAAATTTTGTTATAAGATTACGTTTCGACGCCTTTTCATGAGCCACTATAATTGTAAGAAGGCTATTTCACTGGGTCTGTGCCCTATTCTTGAAATCGGTGGAAATTTTCATAATCGAAATACAATTTGCTATGAAATTCTTTATATTACTAAAATTTTTCGCCTGCTTCTTTAATCATTTTTTCAAATTTGTACGCAAGTTTTTATTATTTATTTACCTACTAAGTGAATAATTCCGTTACGATTTACCCAGTCTGAATTTTTCCCTTAGTAGGGGGAAATAATTATGTTTCTTAATTTAAAAAAAGATAAGAAATTTGAAAAAATGTTTTAGCACTAAATTACCACTATTTGTGTATATTGAAATTTTAAAACATGACTTTTTTTGAATTTATTTTCACAAAATAATTAAAAATAAACAAAACTAAAATTTTCGGTTTTTAAATAATATTTTTTATATAGTAGATAAAAAAATTTCTGTCTGTGATAATTTTGTGTGTATTATTTTTGAGACCGGTTTCGGAAATGTCTTTCATCTTCAGTCTATATTTACTACTAAATTTGAAGTGAAATTATGGGCTCCCTGAATTAAGAAAAGTTGAACTAAGAAAATTGAATTAAAAAAGTGGCATTTGTATGAAAAATTTCCACTTATTTTAATTCATATTTTAACAAATTTTCTGACTTAACAAAGGTGTTTTACAAAAACAAATTTATTTTCATAATGACACAAGAAAGGCATATTTTATGTCATTTTACAAATTTATTTTTTAATTCATTTTCGACTTAAAACGACTTAAAAAACGGATATTTTATTTCACATTATATAAACATAAAATTTACATTTGTTTTTAGTACACAAGAAATGCATGCGATCTTTAATGTTTTTCAGAAAATGTTTTCTTGTGTTTCTGTGTTTCTTCTTACAGTTTTTCTGTGGATCCCGGTCGAAATTGCATATTTTAAAATGACATTTTTAAAACTTACATTTCTCGAAACTGCATATTTCAAAACTGCATAAGGTACAAAACGGCATATAAGGTACAAAATTGCATTTTTCAAAACTGCATAGTTCAAAACGGCATAAGGTACGAAAGGACATAGGTACAAAACGGCATTTTTCTAAACGGTATTTTTCAAAGCGGCATTTTACTAAACTGCATTTTTTAAAAAGTCACTTTACAAAATGGCATTTTTTAAAACGGCATTTTTCATAATGGCATTTCTTAAAACGACATTTTTCAAAAAGACATTTTTCAAGACGGCATTTTCAAAATTTCATTTTTCAAAACGATACATAGGTATAAAAATTTAGGTGAAGGAGAATATTATATGCATACCTACTAAATCTTCAAATAATTTCTAATTTCCATGAAGGTAAATACCTTTCTTAAAACATACCTATACTAAACCTAAACATATGAAATTTAATCTTAATCGACTAAGAAATACCCCGGTGGCAAAGTGGTTAGCATGCTTGCGCCAGGGACCGGAGGTCCCGGGTTCGATTCCCGGTGGTGACAAGGAAAAAATTTCACGGCTGGTTTAGGATCAATGAATTAATCACTCATTATCCGAAATGAAAATATGATTATGAAACCTCATTTGAGGCGGCCAAATCCCTTGATGGGATATAATGCCAGAGAGAGAGAGAGAGAGAGAGACTAAGAAATAGTCAAGTTCCTTTTCATTTGACTTTATCCTAGAATTTAATCCAAGAATCGTTCACAAATGTTCAAAAATTTCATTTAGCTCAAATTTAATCGTATAATAAATAACCATACCTGTGGCACTATTCTGGTAATTCCCCGGGAATAGGGAATTGGGGAAGATTTTATATGTAATTTCTATTCAAATATGTTTTTTCCGGCCTACTGACGAAAAAAGTTCCATGTAAATATTTATAAATTGGGAATAATTTTTCCATACCTAAATTTGGAGGGAAAATTATTCCCAATTTAATTTTGTTTTGAAAAAAATTAACACTAACTTTTTTACCTCAGTAGGCCAGAAAAAAAAATATTTGAACTGAAATTACACATAAAATCTTTCCCCAATTCTCTATTCCCGGGGAATTGCCAGAATAGTGCCACTGTTGGACTGTTGGTCATATTCTAGAAATTAATGAAAAGATAATTCTAGATTCATAATCGAATAAAATATTTCATTCTGTCTTGTGCAGTTTTAAAAATGTCGTTTTGAAAAATGCAGTTTTGTACCTTATGCCGTTTTGTACCTTATGCCGTTTTGAAATATGCAGGTTTGAAAAATTTTAAAATATGCAGTTATGAACGGATCCCTTTTTCTGTTGTATTGTAGAGAAAAATAAAAAACATGCATTTCATAAATTTCATTTGTGAATTATTATTTGTTTATTAAGTTTGAATTAAAATATGCATTTTTTAATTCATTTGAAATTTGCAATTGTTTTGCACATTTTTATTAATGAAAGAGAAAAGAAAAAAAATAAGCAAACAAATTCTTAAAAATTAAAATTCTGGCTAACTGAGTGTTCCGGTTAATTGGATGCCGGATAATCGGGCTTTTACTGTAACATGAAAATTAAATCCATTTAAAATTTTCAAAAGCTTTCTTTGATGAAAAAGTGCAAAAAACAATTGCAAATTTCAAGATGAATAAAAAAATGAATATGAAATCGAAAAGAAAGAGAAAAAAGCAAAAAAAATCCTAAAAATTAAAATTTCGGTTAATTGAGTGTTTCGGTTAATTGGATGCCGAATAATCGAAGTTTTACTGTAGTACATTTTTAAGTTTTTTTTTCGATTTTAAATACACATTTTACTTCATTTTCAAAATGACTTAAAAATATACATTTTATATCATTTATAAACACACTGCTTAAATCATTTTCAAAAAGACTTATGATATGCATTAATAAAATCAGCCTTTTTTACTTCATTTTCATTACAGATTTTCAGTCAATTTTAAAATGAAATAAAAACGTTGGTTTTAAGTTACACCAATTTTATTTCAACTTTTTTTAATTCAAGGAGCAGAAATTATGCATAATTTTTTTTTCATTTTCGTCTATTACACTTGTCAATGTTGTGTTTGTGAGTCAACTATAATAAAGCGAAAAATTTTATTTGTTTTAAAATTCAACTTGTCATTAAGTATACCGGGTGAGTTTTTTAAGCTGAAACTTTCAAATATATCGGAAAATAAGCCCTCTACGATAAAAATGACCATTATCAAAATTAAATCATTCTGGAGGGGAAATACATTAGTGCTACAATTAGGACCCCCCGCCCCTGTTTGTAAGGGGGATGGGGAGCAACATGGAAACTAAGATAGGAACCCCTATTTTTTAGTCAGAATTTCCAATTCGAGGCTCGACACGTGCTTGCATGGAATGGGGTATTGTTGTGAGACAGAGATCCAAAATTTGAACTAACCACTCCGGTACCCAGCCAATCACCATTTTAGTGATGGAACAATTCTTTATGGTGGGCCTTAAAGTCACCAACTAAAATTAATTCTCAGTTCATCGAATAAATTCATGGTTTCTCAATCCGTCTGATTGGGGGATCGATACAAACTAATTAAGAAAAGAAGTTTATTAGATAATGTCAAAATTTCGTACTTCTGATCTCGAGTGTACGGTATGTGATCTTTATCGAACATGCACATTATGAGATAATTTTGTTTCCGTTGGTACTAATATGTTGATTCTACGTGATTCGAGAATGTCGATGTGAATTTTTGTTAGTCACGAGCCCTACTAGAATTATGCCTCCCCGCGATTCAAAGAGACATATTTCGGGGATCTCCATAACTGTTTTTGATGAAAACGAATTAATACCAAAACGCTCTGTTTCAATTTTAGCATATTATTTTACGTTGTTGTCGTTTTTTTATTGTAATGGTTTTGTTGTGATTGTTCCGTACATTGGTCTATTTCAGTATATTTCGAATTACAACGTCAGTCGCCGCGGCCTGATGAGATGACTGATTTTTTCAAATCAATAATCTCATTAAGTTCGAAACTGATTGTTGCGATTCTTGCAGATTTCCATCTATAATTCAAATTAAATTCTAATTTAGCATATTGCTCTACTAAAATCTTATTAAAATGTGCATGTGGTAGCGTTTCAAACGAAACTGATTTGAATAACTATAAAATTGCATAGAATATATTTTCTTATTATGATTTCAAACAGCTGTAGCAGGATTAAGACTGTACACTGCGGAATTATGGGTGGGTGTTGTAGAGCATCGTAAGACCGATGTGTCTCGCAAATTCTTTGGAGACAACCACCATGCATGCGGAAGACAATCTGACATTTATCGCATTGCTGCGCTACCAGTAACACGTTTATCTTGTTGGTCGTTGATGTATTGTACCATCCTGGATGAGCTGCAATTGGTCAGCGCTATTATTAAACTTATATATTTCATAACAGTTTTGAAGCTGGTACGCAAGTATTAACGTCATGCAGAATTCTCTGTAACCCATCAATGGCATCGGACCCTTCCTGATGCACAACACATCTCTTTTGGTTACCCTTGCCATTTCCGAGCATGACATTACGAACATACTTCTTTTATTGCACTAAAATGTCTCATCATCGAAGTTAATCTGTATACAAAGACACTTTAATCCTTATATGTGGTCGTGAACTCGTGTGTGCTCTCAGTTAGCAGCAAACCGAGAATCACGGTCTTCAGCTGTTTCAGAGGGCGGAGATACTCTCATTCTTTTAGCAGATTATGAATAGTAAGAAAGGTTAGTTCTCTCTCTCGAGAACATATATTTGTAACCTTTGACAATTAAGAAAACCTCTTATCTAAACAATGCAAACCCCTAATACTGGAGAATATAGATAAATAGTAGAATACATATTCTAAGTTTAGTTTAATTTAATCAAAACCAAAAATATCTTATATCTCCGAAAAATTATTATTTTCTTTTACGTATCAATTTTTATCCTCGAAATTTTTGCAGGTCTTCCATTCGCTATATCGCCGAAAAAATCATTTTCAAAAGGTCCTCATGCATGTGTTTGTTAAGTAGTAACCATTTTTCCCACTATTACACATGCGGTATTATCCGATGTAGCGTGAAACCCACAGATCACTCGAAGCGCACACCGTCGATATACTGAATTCATGCTTAGGATATAGGTTTTAATTTTCAGTGATTCTGGTACAGTTACACATGTGCTCTGCCTCTTCTTTAAATTTGGCAACTATTGCAACGTTATCCGCAAAGCCCGCTACTTTTATTTCGTCAGACATTTGTTTTCGAAAGCCCTATAGTACATAATGTTCCACAGTAATGAACCAATATCGAGCCTTGTGGAACTCCTCCCGTTATATTATTGTCTATTCGGGACATGCATCCCTATTATGTTCGGGAACAGTTTCTCACAATCTTTATAACATTAAACGGTACCCTGAGTTGTCCCAATTATTGATGCCTAGAGTAACGAAGACGCAGTATTTGTTTGCTGTTTACTTTCCATCAGCTGCCTTCTATTGCTTTACTAGCTGTATTTACCACAAGGTTTATAGAATCGACCGTTAAATGGCCTTTTCTGAAACCATCCATATTGGTGCTACACAAGGATTCCACTCTCAAGGCTTCGTCGAATCTTTCGCATATAATACGTTCTAATATTTTGCCAGCTGCATCCAACATTCAGATCGCTCGATATCAAGTTGGTTCTTCTGGCTATTTTTGCCCTCTGGGAATTACAACCAACCTTTTCTTATTCCATCGCAAAGTTCCTTCATTTAGCCAGGAGTTTTTAACAATTTTCATCAATTTCTCCGTCGTAATTAGTGGGACCATTTCGAGCGCTACGGGCCAGTCCACATTCTCTGTACATAATTCAATTGCACTGGAAATAAGGAGGAGAGAATCATGCGCATCATAATTGGACATGTTGGAGACGTCAAATTTGTAGTTTTATGTATTTACGTTACTGTCCCAGTTAGCCTACTCTATGGATCTTTTTCAACCTCATTACAAAAGCCTTCCGTGCATGGCGCTGGCTGCGTTTGATAGCGAGCTTCAGATCAAATCGAAACCACTTGAATTGACTCGGGATTATGGCAAATATATCTCTGTGTCTGTGTTTGTGTCTTTATCTGTGTCTGTATCTGTGTCTGCGTCTGTGCCTGTGTCTGTATCTGGGTCTGTGTCTGTGTGTGTCTGTGCCCTGTATCAGTGTCCGTGATTGTGTGTATGTGTGCGGTGCCGTGCAGACTTGATCTTTGGCCGAAATCAGTCCACCGAAAATAACAGCTTCCAAAAAATGGAAGGATTTAATCGCTGGGGCTCGGTCAACACCCCAACTTTCTTTTACGACAAAATGTACATAGATCTACATAGATACACGACACTTAGCATCTAAAGCGGAAAACTGAACCTACCATATTTGTGATGAACATTGTCTTTTATAATTAAAATTCATTATTCCTGCTTAAATTTCAGAAAACAATAAGATGAACCCTCGGTCAACAAGACAAGTCAAGGTCAGCAAATTCGGTGATTACTATACAAAAAATCAGTTTTTTTCAAAAATCGCCTTTCTGCTTAAACACTACCGATTAGATAAGAGGTTTTCTTGCAAACGTTTTAACATGAAAAATGATGATTTGTATAACGCCAGCTAGAAATCGCCGACAATAACAATAAAATTTTAAAATATTTTTAAAATGAGACGTGCAGCTAGCTCAGTGGTTGAGGTAAATTCGCGTGCCTGTTTTGTACATTGGCTTAATTCTGGTCACAACGTAAGGTATTACAATTAAATAATAGCAAAAGGTCTCACTCAATCTATATTTATATATATATATATATATATATATATATATATATATATATATATATATATATATATATATATATATATATATATATATATATATATATATATATATATATATATATATATATATATATATATATATATATATATATATATATATATATATATATATATATATATATATATATATATATATATATATATATATATATATATATATATATATATATATATATATATATATATATATATATATATATATATATATATATATATATATATATATATATATATATATATATATATATATATCTATATATATATATATATATATATATATATATATATATATATATATATATATATATATATATATATATATATATATATAGATATATATATATATATATATATATATATATATATATATATATATATATATATAGCTAGACCATTAAGTTAACCTGGAGCACCCGCAGACGGAGAAAGCACTTCCCACATCCTTGGTACTACAAGCATGCTTATACAAAAATCAATCACTAAAAAAAATACAACATCAAACAACATCACAACAACACCGTTGAAGCCAAACAAATATCCTAACAGTGCACAAAGAAAAACCCTAAAGTGCACTTGCGGCAGCCCGATTAAAACGCCCAAGCATTTTACCACAATATATCATGTAGATTAAGATATCCACATACCGCAACGCCTGCCGATTCAGCAACACGTTCTAGCTTCATACGCACAGCCGTTTCAAAATAAAGCCGAGAGGTATAGAATCTTAATTCATCAGTAACCTTTATTAGTAAATTTCGATAAGTGATGGACGTACTGGTCACTCCACTTATATCATAATCACAGTAGAAAATCACTGTACACTCACTGGTCCCATTTCGCGTACTAAAACCGTCATGCAATACTATTTTGTAAGCTTAGACCGGCTCATACATAAACCACCATGGCACTATTTTGAGACACACAACATTTGTCCATGAGAAAACTGTTCAAAGCGGGTGTCGCACTTGCTCACATTGGACCAAAAACAGCAGCGGATTGATGATTCTGAGCGCTGTTTGAAGCTGTCTAAACGTAATAAAAAGGACACTCAATGAACAAGGACACGGAATCAATTCATCAATCAGCTGAGTGAACATAAGCGTCCGAGTTTAAATTGCTTTAAAAACCTAAAATTACTAACTAATCAAGTTTTTACTCGACTCGCTGAATATGATTCCCTCAGATCAACCGTTTATGTTGCAGATTTTTATTTCCCTTGACTCGATGAATATAATTCCCTCCCATCAAAGGGGCTACTAATGGAGTAATAAAATTTAGTCTAAATATGTACAAAATTTAGTCTAAATATGTGTTGATCCATTTTTCATGTTACGATTGTCTGGATGACCCGCCGCCGAAATATTCGACTTTACCGACAAAACAATAATAAATATTTATTTTATTTTTCAAGGGATATGATTCAGAGGACAGTATTATTTTACCAGCCATTCTCTGTGCCGCCCTGGTCATCATCTTGCTTCTAATAACATTATGCGTTATTGCCCGAAACCGAAAATTATTTTTCAATTCAATATGGGTACGAAAACGTTCCAGGAACGATCCATTTGGGGTAAGTAAATTTATTATATCTGTCCTTCAAATTCCCAGACCTGCCGAACATTACAACGATTATTAAATTTTTATTCATAGCGGGGCGTTGCTAACGATGTCCAAGGTGCTGACGATAACACAACATTACTAGTTAATGAGAATGCATCAGAAGATGAGTAAAGCTAAAATAAATCAAACAAACCGAACATAGGGCTTACATCACAAATAAAAAAAGCTGATATATCAAAAAATCACACAAACAAACCAAACAAATAATTTTAATAAAAAAAGCAAGCAAAAGTTATTTTTAATAACGCACATACATTTTTTATATAATGAAAATCAACCATAACTTATATACTTTAACATTATATAATTTATTTTATATATAATAAAAAATGCTTTTTGTAGAAGTTCTATAAATT
>OW052221.1:131394460-131432436 GCA_932526605.1 Nephrotoma flavescens | reverse complement strand
AAATTTAACTCAAGCCTTCCAGCGGTTTCCAAACTGTGGGTCGCGACCCACAGGGGGGTAGCGTAATAACCTCAAGGGGGTCGTGAAGTTGAAAACTATATCAAGAACAGTCCTTTGAAAGCGAGATTATTTGGAACGATGTGTTAAGATATGGAAGCTGAATGTAAATCACTCTTGTACTATTGTGAAGTACGTAGGCTATCTCGTTCAAAATTTATTCAAAGAGTGTTCGAACTTAAAAACGAAATTGCGATCTTTCTTGCTGAAAATCACAAAGTGAGGCATCTTCCTTTCGCAACGATAACTTTATTCATAAGCTTCCTTATTTATGCCCCTATTATGGTACTCACCTCACCTCAACTCACCGAGAAATACGTCATAATGGTGACTTGAACTCACCATTTTGATATATTTGATATTATACTTGTTGCGGTGAGGTGACTCTAGTGTCAAATATACTCACCAACAATATACTGGTGAGCTCATAGTAATTTTTCAAGATGGATATCAAAAAACGAAAACGTATATAATCACGAAGGATAGCAAAAAACGTAAGATTTTTTTCTTAATAATTTTTATATAGGATTTCATTTTAAAAAATTATTGCATAATAAAAAAATATTTCTAGGCATAAAATAAGAATTTATAATGAAAAACACACGAAACGTCAATATTGTGAAAAATGTATGTCCAAAATTACAACATTTCCAACTTAACAGCTAATGGAAATTGTCATAATAAACAAACACATCTCACCAAAATAAAAACGAGCACCATAATACAAAAATCTAACTCACACGACTTGGATTGGTGAGGTGACTCGCTCGGTGAGGTGAGGTGAGGTGAGAACGATAATAGGGGCATTAGTTGAAATATTTAAAAAATGAAGCGATTTAAATAAATCAATTCAAGGTTCACAAATGCATCCTCTGATTCAAAAAGACAAAGTCACGGCATTCATTAACAAATTGGAGCTATGAATATCCAATTTAGAAAAAGATACATATGACATGTTTTCAATTTCAAATGATGACGGTACCAGCAACAATATTAGAGCAAACAAACATTTGCAAAGTTTACACAAACAAACATTTGCAAAGTTTACAAACAAACATTTGCAAAGTTTACTAAGACATTTTTCACATTATTTCGACGATATTGATTTTACAAAGTTTGCCTGGATCCAAAATCCATTTTTGAATAACCAACTTGATGCATTTGAATTGACAATTTTCGAAAAAAAACAACTGATTGAAATACCTTGCGGTACTTCATTGCAACAGGAATTTGATAGTAAAACTTTAATTCGGTTTTGGGTGGAACGAAAAAAAGATTATATTACTTTGTCGGACAGAGCTATAATAGTGCTATTACTATTCGTAACATGATATTTATGCGAAACCGGATTTTCTGCTTTGGCAGCCCTGAAATCGAAATATCGAAATCGTTTACTAGTGGAAAAAGAACTTCGGTGGCTATTTCAACAATAACACCACGATTTGAGAAGCTTTGTGCGAAGAAACAAGCTCATCCATCACATTAAATTTTTTTCTATACATACATGCTAAATAAACATGCTAAATTTTTATTAATTTTTGTATAGTTTTATTCTATGAATACATTACTTTTTACAACTTGAAAATGTGCTTATATTATTTTATTGTTTTATCTAATAAAGGGCCGCCATTTTTTTATTTTTTTCGTATGTGGGTCGCAGTATCAGAAAGTTTGGAAACCGCTGCCTTAACCTATGTTGATACTTAATATCATTATGCATAATTATTATTAAATTACTTAATTAATTACTTAATTTTAGAGTGTTAGGTCAACATGCGCGAAATTATTAGATTATATTTCTCAGTTAATTAAACCTAGAGGATCTGTTCTGCGAAGCCGTCCATATTTTTTTAAAAATATTAATGACAAAGCCGTAACTACTATGGCTGTAAATCTGAAAATGGACGAACATATATAAATAGCATATGACACGTTAAAAACACCCGCAGTCGCTTTGTTTTATTGGTCACCACCAGGAATCGAACCCGGGACCCCCGAATAACAGAGTAAGCACTATACTTACTAAGCTAACGAGGGCGACAGAGGGCGACAATTTCGGTTGCCTTAGTAGTTCTCTAGCTAATTCGTTAGGGTGTGATTCCAGTTTCAGTTGGTATTTTAGACTGCATGATTTGATTGTCTCTTTAACAGTTATGATTCTTAGGTCTGTTACGGTATCTTTGGAGACATTACACGTTTTTTTAATCGGGTAGTACTCAGTGGATAGTGGGGGTTCTTTCGCTCCAAAGCATGCTTTGACCGTAGACATATCTACGTGTAATGATAACGGATTAGTAGTTACTTCACTTTTTATAGAACAACACTTGTTGGAAACAATCATCACCTTTTAATCCAATTAACAATATGACGTATTCTTAGCAATGACATAATTAAAAAAAAAATTGTTTATAATTTTGAATATCAATAACACTTATGTTTTTATTTACATTAAACCTACAGAATGTGCATATAATTGAGGAAGTGCGTATTAAGTTAAATAAGGGGAAAGCAAAAAAAAAAATTAATGAAAATGTTAATAACGGTAGTAACTGTAAATTCAAATGATCAAATACCATTAGGTGAAATTCCCAATATATCAGATGATGTTAATGCACATCACCAAATTCTTTTTTTTAAATGATACAATAAATTGAATCGCACTTACCACTATCTCCTTGAAGCGCTTCAACTGGATGGTGAGTGTACCTGTAAACCCCGGTTCCAAAAACTATAAGCTGATTATTAGAATTTTCACGCTTTCGTTTGGTATCCCGCTATTTAACTACTTATAAGTATAAAAGCACTATTTTCCACTTATTGTAAAAATTAATAAATTGACTGACTTTACGATTAATATTAAGATAAACACTTGAACCAAAAATAAGAACTATCAATTATGCACTTAATTAATTACAAACTCATAACTCTATTTTATGTTAGACTAAATGAAATACAACACATGCAAGATTAATCAGTTATTTTGTAAATTTAAAAGAAAAGGTATTATATGATTAAGTATTAAGGAATTAAAAGAAGCAAGATAGAATAGTAGTAATAAAAAATAAAATAATCGCAATATTAAAAAATGTCCGTGGCCTTTGTGGATTTTTCTTGTAGCGTCTTTTCAAATTATGTTATTTAATTTCGCGCCTACATTCGGTATGAAACAAACAAATAAACACAAATTAGAAAATGGAGAGAAAATTAGTATTCTTTAATATAATTACCATTTAAAATATTACAAACAGAAAAAAAATTTCCACTCCGACCAACTATGTCTGCCAACAGTATGTTACGTCTTATTAAATCCACTAAATATTGAATTAATTTATTAAATGGTATATAGAGAATGTACTTATTGCACATTAAATACTATACGTACATGTAAACTAACAGTATCCACACATATACGGGTATTATGCACTTATATTTTATTAGGGCCACGGCACTTATATTTTTTTATTTAAGCAGAACAGTGCTCTAACTTCTGCTAGAGCTTTAAATTTATTTTTTATTTTTAATAATGATTTTTGCTTGGCTATGCGATTCGTACTGATTTTCTGTGATCGCATCGGCAATTATAATTTTCGCGCAAAATTTGTAGTTAGGTGTGTATTTATGTAAACTCCATATCGCATAGCTACATTTACTTCCACTACAAATGCGGCAGCATCCGTTTATCTGTATTAAATTGATTGATTGATTGATTGATTGGACTGTAGAACCAAGTACTTGACGAGTGTCCCGGTTAACGCCGGGCCTATTCCTACAGCCTTTTTACACATAACAATAGGAGGGATAGGAAAGGTGTTTTTTTTTTGGGACAGAACGACCCGGTTTCAGACACCTAGCGATCGTACGGCACAACACAATTCTAATCTACTTCTAATCTATGGAGGGGGGATAAAGGTTTAATAGGTTCAATGGATAACGATGATATTGGTCTTCAAAAATTGCTTCTGATTTAAATCAGCAACCTGATAGAAAAATATTATTATTTCACGAGCATCTGGAAATTCCCTGAAATATAATTCAACATTAATAATTTCTAGCTTCCTAAAATAAAATTGATTGATTAATTCACTCCGAATACAGTCACCTAGGTAAATCCAATAGTGAGTAATACAAACACAACACAATTCTAAACTACACAATCATCAATTAATATTTTAAAGAAGTATTAGACTACAAACATCTTAAGACTCCTGAAATTTAATTCTTCATTAATGTTTTTCGGCTTCCTAAATAATACAAACATTTATTGATTAATCCTCCTAAAACTCAACAATTTACAAAATCACTTCCTGAAATCATAGTTATTAGAACTGAAATCCAGTAGCATTTAAAAATTATACTGTAAGCATGGTTGGGCTGTATAGTACTTAAATTGTCAGACTAATATAATGAAACTTACAACCAATTTCTCAGAATTCCATCGTCAAACAGCCGAACACTTAACATCAAATTGGTAAGAAACACAAATCGAAATATACAAAATTTCAAGATCAATCTCGAAATAACGTAAAAATTTCAAAATTTAGTAAAATATTATAAATTCCATCTTATCGATAACTACACCAACGATAAATTTTGTTTTACGCCGCAATGATTTCATTGGGTAATTTAACTATATCCCGCGAATCTCTTTTTAATTAATGTGTCCAAGATAAAAAGGTAATTAAATTTTTACAACAATAATGTGAGTTCCGAATAATGAAAATTAACAGAATTATTCATTAATTTTACAAGTATGAGCACTTTAAGTAAGAACTAACAAGCAATTTATTCATGATTTCAATATTCTTAGCTTATTAAAGAATCAAATCAATTGCATACATTAAAGGGGCAATTAAATATCTATACTAAAAAGATTTTTTCTCAGTACAATACAGCCCTATCCTTCATAATAAGCCAAGCTTAATAGTGAAATATTATTTGCACGTAACAGTACATAATAACAATCTTAAGAGTTTATACAAAATAATAAGAAATCATATAGTGATTTAAACAAATAATTAATCGTTCGTTAAGAGTTAAACTTAATAACATCACAATACTGTTAGTAAGATAAAAATTAATTTACATTTAGTGTTCATCTTCTCAGTATATTTCATTTGTAACTTATTTATTAATACTTTAACTTATGAAAGTTTATAAAATTCCAGGAGATGGTAATTGCCTTTTTAATTCTCCATCAGCTACAAATGAAAGAAAGAAAGAACGAAAGAACCCCAGAAACCATCCTGCAGTGTTAATCAGTTACGGACTATCGTAACTGAGTACCTCAGGAATAATCTTAATGATTACATTCCAACTTTGCTGGATTCTTGCCGTTCTATATATTCATCTAACCTTAAATTGTCTGAAAGTGATTTAATAACAAAATATTTAACTAATTTACAACAAGATGGTTTCTAGGGTGGTGCTGAATGTCTATCAGCAATTTCAAAATTAAAAAAAAAAAAATCATAAAAATTAATGTGCATTACCCAAATTCCCAACACCAAGTCAATTTTGTTCCTGAAACTCCAGAATAAAATTTTGAAATTAATTTATTATACACCGGAAACCATTATGACAGTTTAGTTCCACCATGTAATTCATCTATCTGCACATTCTCTGAAATTTAATAATAAATTAATATTTTCCTGCTACATGTCCTACCTAAATGGAAAAAATGTCAATAATAGCAAAAAATCATATATATTAGCTGTTCAGGTAAAAACTTATTTATCCCAAGAGTATTTATTCCTCGAAGCTTACAAAATAAAAACAATTAATTATAAACATTAAATATAAACATAAAATAATAAGGGCCCTTGGATTGACCCGAACAAACAAAATCATTTGAATTAACTGAATCAACCGAAGGGTATTGGGCGCTCACCCCCTCAGTTCAGTCAAAAAATTGAGCTACTAAATTAACTGAAGAGATAATTTGCTCATGTACTTAATTCAGACAGGTTGTTTTTCTTGTATTTTTGACATTTACATATTTGTTTTACGCTCATTTCATTTGCGTTTTTTTTAGAAAAGTGTGTTTGTGTTATTTTCTAATTAAAATTATACAAATTTTAATAAAATAGAATTAAATTATTATCTACTGTATGATTTAAATTGATTTAAGTAATATTAGAGTTATTAAAAATGGCCTTAGAATACGATCTTAAAGAATATTTACGTTTCGACAACGACCAGGATTTTTTAATAATCAACAAAAGCCTAATTTAAAATGATTTAGTTTGACATTTGTCTGAAGTGAAGAGGTGTGAAACGAACACCCAATCCACCTTGGCACCTGAATTAAGTGAATAGCAACTCAATTATCTGAATAATAACTCAATCGCAACTCAATCAATTCAGGTCAATCGAAAGCCCCCAATACCAATATAATAATATTAAACTGATTATTAAAATAATCCCAAAAAAAACAATCAATTATATATATATATATCCGTTTTCCGGCCCGCATACCCAATCGTGTAAATATTATTGGAATACGAAAAAGAATCATTCCAAAAATTTACCTTGTATGCAATATGCACCACCGTACACAACCGTGCATTCCATTCAAACAGGTTTTCACCCGAAAAAACAATACTATAACTATATACCAATAAACTGACTAATAATTTATCAAAAACAAATTATTAACGTTATACAATTTACATGTTATCAAATTATGAAATTTTTCAAAAAGGACCCCGATCCAACTAAGAATGGTTAAAATCCGTAAGACACCACAAACTGTGGTTACTTACACATACATTTGTGCATGGTGAACTCAAATAGAAGCACAAAAACACCTTTTTGTGAACGCGAAAGGGGTATATAAAATTAATTATATACAGATGGATTCATATACATACCTACAAACACAAATTTGCACATGCCCATACGTAACATGCACATATACATACCGGAGATCACACAACAAACACAACCTAACCTTGTTTCATTTTTTACTACATACTCGAAAACTAAAATAAAATTAAAAAATACATGCCAAAAATGTACGTATATAATATTAATCTATAACACACTTTTATTCATTTTTAAAATATAAAAATATATAATATTATATATTATATAATAAAACTATTCTCCATTAACTCATATATGTATAGTTTTCTTATAACAACAAATGTATAGTTTTCCTATAGCAACACATCATGTTGTGTTTTTTTATTAGCGCCCGATAGCTGTATCTGGAGCAGCCAATTTTCTATGTCAAAACTTATATTTAGCGCGCTATTATTACATATAATTAATTTATTTAACTCTAATCTAAAATTTTTCATTCAACTTTTTAATTAAAAATCGATAAAAAAATATCTTGGCTCACTTATTTATCGGGAGCCGCTATCGGGAGCGCTATCCATTTCAATAGCAAATTTGAAAAGGCCTTTATTTTGTAAACCCCTGAAACCAATAGAAACTAAATCTTACAATAAAAATTTAAAACGCAGCAAGATGAATTCTTGTTTATAACGTTATGTCAAAATAAATGTCAATTAGTATATTTCAGGAGATAAATGTTTGTTTTATGGATATATTTAGTTTTTATTTTTATGGTATAGCGACACCAGTGAATAATAGCTGCAGTTTCAGTAGAAATTTGACATTCGGCTCCGGTTAGTGCTCGAATATTAAAACACGACTACAATTATAAAACAAACTCATGCGCGCAAACTCATTGTAATTTCAATGATCATTTTTGATCATCATGATGATAAAGAAATACACAAATTACATCGTTTTATATTTTATTTTAATCCTTTTCTGTTATTTGTCTTTTAACTAAATGATCACGTACCCTACAAGCCAAAAGCACCTAGTCGATGATTCCTTTTCCATTAAAATAAAAAACTTGCAATGCTACACCCTGTCTAAATGTATTTATATATACCATTAATATGTTTGTTGAAACTATATAAAAAAATTTTAATTATAAAAACCATGTCGACCAAATACTTTTGGCCTGTAGTGTATATAACCATATTATTATTTTTGTGTGTGAACGTATAAAACAGTATATACAACTAAAAAAACAAATTTGTATATATGTACAATATGTACATAAAACATAAGGTCGAACCAATTTTTTATTTTATATCCCTTTACAACTTTCTTCTAAATTTTAAAGTAATGTATAAATAGTTACCACACACACACGCAAACTGTACCACACCACACTATGGCGAAACATTAAAAATGCGTATTTACTACACAAGCACAACAACCACTAAAATATATCCATACAAATAAAAATAAATAAAATCAAAATTTTTAGATTGAAAATATAATCAAAAATTAAAATAATTAAAACACTTATCTTATATATCCTTTGGAATTATCCCCACAATGTGAACAAACTCATACATAGAAATTATTGTGATGCATTTCCTCGCACGACACACAATTTCTATACATTGCTGCGCACTACACAATGTTTTTAATTTTAATTTTATTTATTATTATTATTATATTAATTCACTTTTAATTAAATTATTAACACGTTATTATATTATTTTAATTATTTATTAACACATTACATTACATTAATTTAAACTAAAACTAAAATTTAATTTTATTCTAAGCAGAGAAAGACGAAAACGCGTCTGTCCTCTACGAATACAAATTCACTCTCCAGCATCCGTTTATCTGTATTAAATGTACACATATATGCAGGTTACTCAAAACAAGTACCAATAAATAGAGAAACATTACCACTTAATGTGATCAATGAAGATATACCCAATATCATCTACTAATACACTTGCATGAGTAGATATTATACTTACGAAACGCTTAGTATATAATGTTATCTATTATGTACAATATAGGTTAACACTCAAACTGCCTATGGAATCGCAATGTGCAAATATATTTTCCATAGAAAACCAAACAAAATATCGTTTGTTCGATAAAATGTTGATTTATCCAAAATCATTTGTGACAGGTCTCTATGGATGTTGCTGTTGCTGGGCATTTGTAATGCTACGAAGTATCTTTGCTTGCGTTCTTTAACGATATCTATATTTGATGCACTAGTTGAGCCCCATAGTTGGATACCATATGTCCATATGCGGGGATTAGGATCGCTTTGTATAGTAGAACCTTGCAGTCTAGAGAGAGTTTCGATTTTCTTCCGATCATCCAGTACATTTTAGAAAATTTTATTTTTAATTGATTGGGTTGAAAATAACTGACTTCAATATATTATCTGAGAGTATGTTTTCGGAAATATTTCCATACAGCCAAACTACACACGATTTCAGCTTCTGGTTTCAAATTAAGTCGCAATAGATTTTTATTGTTAATTTAAACCCTTATTTTATAATAAAACACCAAATTTTTCTGTATTGTTTTTATTCTGTTCTCTCGAAAATAAAATTTAAACAAAAATCTACATCTCAAAAATGGCCTTAAATATTTTTATTTTCATTCCTATTTTTTCATTTTGGATTCACCGAAAAATTTAATGTCGCAGCTAAAACGGATTTTGTAGGTTCCGGATTATATATTATCCTCAAACTGAGGAAATATATGGTATAAGCTCTCATTTTGAGTAAACGTTAATTTATGAAAATAAACAAATTTATGCCAACTGTTACACAATTTTCAATTAAAGTTGCACGTAATCCATGTAGAATAACTGGTAAGATCGCATAGATCCTGCAACAATCTATCTATGATTTTCAATACTTGCAGTGGACACATAGAAATTTCATCAATAATTGATGAATTTATGTAACGTCCATTGCTACTATTTGCAGTAATATTCGCTACAGAATTTTTCAAAATGAGAATAGGCAATTTAAACACATTGTGTAAAGTTCTACCTCCAAGTAATAGAGTTGAAGCTATGTCACTGAACGCTGTTGCAATGCAACGAAGATTAAGCGAATTTAATTTGTGAATCATTGCTGTTTGTGTGAATGTTTTTCCACCACCCGCATGAGCACTTAAACAAAAAACATTAGATCCAGTATCATGATACAAAACTTCACAAATCACACGATCAATTAAATTACACTGTCGAATATTTTCAATTTCATAAAGCTCACAAAACGGAAACTCTTGTTCTATTGGATCAATATGCATTTGCTTCGCCTGTTCTCTGCGAATATGTGGTAGCTGATAAACCAGGTTCTTGACATTACAAATTCAAATTATTTTCAATCTCTATTAAAGGATACTTCTTCGTTGTAATCTCTCAAAAAATCTTCACTAAGATATACTTTAAATTCATTCCATAACGCCATTGCATTGGCTGGCACATTTAATCCACTAATGTAACCAAATAAATTTCGCATTTGTTTTGGTGAATGTAATTCTTTTGCTTCATTTAAACATTCGCGCCATTCATTATCATTTGAAGCAATGCCGCGAGCATGGCACGCTTCAACAAAAGAAGTGGGTATAATTCCATTTTATGTTCTAACATCCTCAAATGATTTTGGGCCACAGACATTGTATAAAAGCAATCGTAAATGGAAAAGTTCGATGTCTCTTGGTGATACTACATATATGCGTGTAATGATTTTATTACCTCCACGCCATCTCTTCTCCCTTTTTTCGGGAATCTTAGCACACATAATGCAAAGGAATTTCACTATACAAATATACATGCGCTGATGGATCTGATCGATTCAATTCAAAAAATGCTAATAATTTTGTTTGTCTTGCATTTTCAATTGCTTGACGTTCTTGCCCTTCTCGAAACTCTTGAGTTATATGTGGTCGGGCGCTCTTGAGTTAGATGTGGTTTGTATCTTATGAGGAATATTAATATGCAACCCATTATATCAATATTTGGAAAAAGTAATGATATTTTCAGAGATATTTTTAATGGTACCATTAACTTTTGAAAACGACACCATATTTCGCCCAAAGAGTGGCTCACCATCAACTGTACTAAATATTACTGCTACATCAGTTTGAACTGCATCGGTATAACGGCGTAGATCCCGAATCGCGATTTACTTTAATGAGCATACAAATTTCTTTATTTTGATTTTCAACTCTCTGACACTGATCCTTCATTGCAATGAATGACCGAACGAAAGGATTAATGCGTTCCAATTCAAGAGGGATTTCGCGCATTATATTGTCACTAGCTGACCTGTGACTATCAGCCACGTGAATACATTTTATTGAATTTTTGGTTAAGAAATGATTAAGAAGAGTACGTGCAACAAGAGCGTGTACGGCAAAACCTAAGTAAAAATAAAAATATGATTTTTTTTGTTTTTATTATGAAAGCTTGTTGTATTTTTTCTAGGGCACTATCAACTAAAACATAGTAAAGTCATCATCACTGTTAATAATTGCCTGGCTCCTTTTATCCATACTGTCAACCAATGTTTCTGCATACTGCATACAATTTACTCGCGGCCAGTTTCATTTTTGACGTGTTAAAAAAAACATCAACGTCGAAGAAATTTCAAATGCTGTGGTTTTAAATCAAGGACGCACTCGACATGCAAAGTACTTAAAAGAAGTTCACCACCCTACCAACTATGGAATGAATGAACCAATAAATAGAGCATGTAAAATTTTTAATAACCATATTGATGCTTACAAGCCAGGCACTAACTTGACGAAACAAACATATAAGAAAAATTTTAAGATGGCAATTTAAATAAATTTTTATTTTATATAACGGAATCTATTTTTGGGTTGCTACCTAACTACTATTGGTGAGGACACTAAGTACTCCGAGTCACACCAATCGTAGGTTTGTATGAACCCGTAAGAATAAACGTAGCAAGAACATCTTATATTTAATTTTTAAGTATCAAAATAAAAAATAGTAATAAAATAAAATTTGTACGAATAAGTTAACGAAATATTTTATATTGAAAATGTATTACAAATTTGTTAGAAAATATGAATTTATATATATAACTATGATAATTACTTTCATAAGAATACTTTTATAATATATACCTTGTTTGGTAAATAAATAAATAAATAAATAAATGATACATTTTTCCATATTTTCCGGACCACACGCGCTAGAGCGCTAAAATGTTTTATGTGGTACATTTTCTGCTTAACCTTCATGAGTGAGCATTAGTTTTGATAGGATTGGAATTAGGTGCCTGAGACGGCAAATCCAATGTTGTGATGCCCTTTTTGAGTTTAAATTTCGAACAGAGTAGGCTATGGTGTTTTGGATCGTTGTCTTCTTGTAAGATGCAATTAGAGCTCCCCGCTCTAAACCATTTTAGGATAGATGGTAACAAACCTCGTGAATAAATTTTATTCAGGAAATGTGCGTTTAGGTTCCGTGTGGAAACGATTAATTTACCAAACCCTTGCTTGGTGAAGCATCCCCATACATGGAGCTAGGGCGGTTGCTCCCCAGTTCGGACAATCCTTTTTTTTTGCTTAGTTCGCCAAACATGCCTTTTAACATTAAAACCCCAAAAGGATGATTCATCGGTAAACACAATATTCGATTTTTTTTTGTTTTTATGTTCATTTGCCCACGATAGTTGCTTTTCTAGGTATTTTTGTGTTGCCAGTGGTTTGACCAAAGTATTTTCATATGCGTAGCCATGTCCTTTCGTATGGTTGTTTTTGGTAAAATAGTATTCTTTTTCGCCAATTTTTCCACAGCTGGCATTCAGCGTAAGCGAAGAATTTTCATCAAATAACTGTAAGATGTCCTCACCTTCCTTTTTTGTAGTGGTTCGGATTTTGCCTCTATCTGGCAAATCGTGATCATTTTTATACATTGAATAATGTGTAATCCTCTTCTGTACAAATGTTTTCGACTTTTTTTTTAATATGCTGCACTTGCAACCGACATTTTTGGTCCTTTTGGATGTGCACTTAAAAACGCCGCTTCAAATCGTTTTTTTATAAATCGCACTCATTTCTTTCATGCCTGGTATCCGCTAAACAGTTGCAGTTAAACTAATGATTGTGTTAGAGCGTCCAAGAGGAATCAATAGAAAACCGATGTAACCCTCCCATATTTGTTCCTATTGGTTTAAGTATAGTTATGCCGTACACGCTCTTGTTGAACATACTATAAATTTGATGCACTTTTATCAAAAATAAAGTAAATTCATACAAGTGGTTAATTTTTAAATCTCGTATGATTTACGTGCCAAGTCAAATATTCATATCCCAAACGGAAAGCGAGCCAACAGTGTTGCAACTTTGAATTTGAATTGCGCGCAACTAGTTTGAACAAAAAATTTGCTTTTCGGTCGTCCTATAAAATTCTCAAATGTTGCAAAATTTCACGTGCACAAAATCTTAGAAATTTTCTGAAACCAGCTGAGGTACCCGTTTCGGGTACTTCCCGGTGAGATTTTTCTATAGCCTACGAACAGCGCAATATTTATGTCAACCTACCCTGAAAAAATCTAACGAATCGGATCATCTTTAGGAATCATTTTAGGGTTGAGTATGATTAAGAGTATTGTTCAGGATCAGAAGCTGAAAAGAAAACTATGAATAATATGTAGTACATGTAAACAAATTGAATTAATGTTACTTATCTTATATTTGGTTGAAGTTGAAATCCTTTTAATTATTTTTTGGCAGTAGCACTAGCCATATATTTTTGTAGTTACATGCACTGCTCAATATGTGCCTTGTGCCTGTAAGTGTTAAAATTGGAAGTTATTATTATGAATTGTTAAATGAATTTTGTTAAATGAATTTTACTTACCTTTTGACCGCAGAGCAGCTTCATCAAATTGTTTAATAAAAATTAATTTGTGAATAAAATAAAAATTATAATTGTAACGAACAAATACCACAGTAGTTTTGTTGAGTTTTTATTTTCTCTTAATAATTAACATTGGAATCTGTACACACCCGTACATTTTAATGGTCCTTCGAGCCGGATAGCTGTTTACGATCCAGAATTGAGGAAATACCGACAAAACCACATGGAATGGAAGCATCCAGAAAAGAAAAACGCATTGAGTATCAATTTATTTTATATTATAATCAATAAAGTTTACAAACTATGTATATAAAATTTTGTTTTTTGAGTTCTCAATTATACTGATTTCATTTATCCAAATTACATAAACTATAATATTAATATAGTAGTGCAAATCATTTAGTGAAACCCTATTAGTTAAATCGTATATTGAGCGAACTTTCCTAAATCCGCGTGAACTATAATTGTTTGGTGCAAGTGAAAATTGAAACATTAACATAGTGCTAAATTGATATAATTCAATAGAACTATTAGTTGAATTCTCGAGCGTTCTTTCTTATTCCCACGTGTTACTGTGTAGTAATTTATAGTGTTCGTTCGGTAGTGAAAGTTTTTTGCATCTGTTATTTAAGATGGAGGCCCTGAAAGGAAAAAGAACGTATGTTAAAGGACAAATTACAAGACTCGAAAATTTTATTCGTACAATTAAGGACGATATGAGTGTAGAGGAATTAACGGTCAGATTAGAGAAAATGCATCAATTTTATAAAGATTTCGTTGATATTGAACATCAAATGATTGAAATTTCGGATGTAGTGCAGACTGACATCGAAACCGTCGATGCTCAGTACTATAGCATCGTTCCTAAATTACAAAGTGCGATACGTAAAAGGAATGCGGGTCAACACGTGCCAAACTTAGACCAAACGCTAAATACGACACAGTCGGCGTCTAGCGATATCCGTCTACCACGTATTACTATTCCCCCCTTTAATGGAAATTTTAAGGAATGGCAATCGTTTTTTGACTTGTTTGGTTCGACGGTGCATGAGAATCCAAACCTGTCGCCTGCTCAAAAATTCCAGCTACTTAAAGGACATTTAAGAGATGAAGCATTAGCACTTATTCGTCATTTCCCAATAAATGATGCCAATTACATTGAGGCATATCAGAAGTTGTGCAAAAGGTACGATAAAAAACGATATATTGTTGAGTCATTTGTTCAAACATTTTTCGATCAACCAAATGTGAATAACGCAACATCACAATCTATTGCGCGTTTACACGATACGTGCGATGAAGTAATACGTGGTCTTAAAGCACTTGGTACGGAAGCAGAGAGTCGAGATCCATGGTTGATCTACATAGCTACACAGAAGATGGATCCCGAAACGAGGCAAATGTGGAAATTGGAAACAACAGAGCTGGAATATCCTACAATAGACAATTTATTAGCAGTCTTAATGAAACGAATGGATTCCCTACAAGGACTCAAGCAAGAAACCCGTGGAAACCGATCATCTACAAAACAATCGCAGCACCTAAAGACAATGCACACTGCAGCCGCAGTAGATTGTGCATTTTGTGGTAAAGACGACAATTTAGCTGAGTGTGTTAGATCATCTACGAAACCATTACAGCACCTAAAGACAATGCACACTGCAGTCGCAGTAAATTGTGCATTTTGTGGTAAAGACCACAATTTATCTGAGTGTGTTAAATTTTTAGCCCTTGAGATTCAGCACAGAAGAGACTATGTGAAGAAAAATTCACTATGTTACAACTGCCTAAAAAATAACCATTTGGTGTTTCTTTGCAAATCTAGGCGAAGATGCAATTTTTGCCAGAAAAAGCATCATGACATTTTACATTTAGAAACCTCCCCAACTGTTTCCTCTCAAACCTCTGCAAGTACCTCCGGGCAAACTACGTGTAGTCATGCCACTTTAGTAAATAACACAATTCTTCCCACAGTACAATTGGATATAGAACGTCATAATGGAGACTGGGAACGGTGTCGTGCGCTTTTGGATTCCGGGTCACAAACATCTTTCGTAACCGAGGACTGTTTTCAACGTCTTGGTTTGAAAAAGGAAAACGGTCGAATATGGATTCAAGGATTAAACGATGTTACGTCAGGAATTTCAAAGGGCATCACAAGCATACGCATTAAATCAAGATTCCAGGATGATAACTATAGGACCACAGCAAAGGTTCTTATAGTACCAAAGATATCATCATATCAACCATCAATGACAGGATTGGGCGATCTACAAAGTTTGGAAAAAATGAAACTCGCGGATCCAAATTTCTACAAGAATAGAAGAATTGACATCCTATTAGGCAGTGATGTATTTTTTGAGCTACTTCATGATGGTAAGAGGTACATTCCAAATTCCAGGCTAATAGCACACAATACGAGGTTGGGGTGGGTCATAGCAGGAACGCCAATGCAGAGTGATGGTGTCAAAGCATTTCCAGTAAACTTACACGTTGATATTGACTCGACTCTTCGAAAATTTTGGGAGCTCGAAGAAATCAAGAATTTGACTCCATACACAGATGAAGAGAAATTTTGTATTGAGCACTATCAAAATACGGTTCAAAGGGCAACAGACGGGAAATATATAGTAAGCTTACCATTCAAGGCAGGTTTACCCAGTCTGGGTAATTCAAAAATGATGGCCGTAAAACGGATGTATCAGACAGAGAAAAAATTCACTCGCGACTCTGAATTTAAACGGCAATATATTGAATTCATGGATGAATATCGTCAATTAGGTCATATGGAAATATCAAGAGACAAAGGTGGCCAACAGTATTTTTTACCGCATCATGGGGTGATCAAGGAAAGCAGTGCGACCACCAAGTTGCGGGTTGTATTTGACGGGTCAGCCAAAACATTGGAGGGAAGCTCACTGAATGACCAGCTAGCAGTAGGACCGCAGGTGCAGTCAAGTTTATTCGAGCTATTACTAAGATTTCGAACACACAAGATTATCTTCACGGCCGACGTCGAAAAGATGTATAGGCAGATCTGGGTCAACCAAAAAGATAGCGACTACCAAAAAATTGTATGGAGAAAGAAGCCCTCTGAAGAATTGCACGTGTACAAGCTACTTACTGTAACGTATGGTACGTCATCAGCTCCTTTTTTAGCCACGCAAACGCTAAATCAACTTGCTTTGGATTACAAGAAAGAATTTCCAGAAGCGGCAAAAATAGTAGAAAGAGATTTCTATGTGGATGACCTAATGTCGGGGACGCACAGCCTAAAAGATGCTAAAATCATAGTTCAGGACCTAATAAAATTGATGAATAAGGGAGGATTCAATCTTCGGAAGTGGGCATCTAATTGTGAAGAACTCATGTGTACCATTCCTGAAATAAACCGAGCCACCACGATTCTGAATATTGAAGATGGGTCACAAGCTATTTCAATACTTGGAGTGAGGTACTCGACCAAGAAAGATTGTTTTCAGTTTAAAGTGAAATTAGAAGATCAGAAACTTACGAAACGATATATGTTATCCGAGGCTTCAAAGATTTTTGACCCGATAGGTTGGTTATCCCCAACAGTAATTAAAATTAAGATCATCTTCCAGAAATTGTGGCTAATAGGAATCGATTGGGATGAACTCCTACCGGAACCAGTTCATCAAGAGTACGAGGCTATCAGGATTAGTTTGAAGCGACTAGAAGAGATCAGAATCAATAGGTGGTTGTACACAGAGGGAGAACTAGAATTACACGGATTTGCGGATGCTTCCGAACTGGCTTACGCTGCAGTAATTTATAGCAGGGTGAAGACCAAAGATGGGTACAAAACAAACATAGTTACTGCGAAAACAAAGGTGGCACCAATTAAATCAATCAGCATTCCACGTCTTGAACTGTGTGCCGCTACATTGCTGACAAAATTATTAATGTCCGTCCTGGAAATATTTAAGGGAAACGTCGTTACAACTTTTCGTTTGTGGACAGATTCCACAATTGTGCTCAGTTGGTTATCATCATGTCCGAGGAGATGGCAGACGTATGTGGCAAATAGAGTGTCATTTATCTTGCAGCATACAAACCGAAGTCATTGGAGTCATGTATCCTCAAACGACAACCCGGCTGACTGCGCTTCGAGAGGTTTATTTCCGGAGGAGTTACTGAATCACGAGTTATGGTGGAATGGTCCGTATTGGTTGAAGGAAGTCGAAGAGGACTGGCCAAGTCAAACTAAGCTAAATAGTGATCTATCAGAAGCAGCACTGAGGGAACAAAAGACTAATTCAGTAGTGTTAAGCAGTACAATTGAAGATGGCAGGAACGATTGGGTGTCCAGACTCATTGAACGCTGTTCGAGATTCACGAAACTAATATTCACCATTACTAGAATTCTGATGCTGTTTAGAAGAAAATCAAAGACCAGAGAAGCTGAGAAGTTCGAGTTTTCCAGATTTGAGAACGAAGCCAAGATTGATGCGTTCAATTTCGTAATCCGACGAATCCAATTGAACAGTTTTTCATCAGAAATAAATGCGCTCACAAATAACAAACCAATTTGTAAAAATTCAAAACTAACGTCTCTCTTTCCTTTTCTAGACAAATTTGGTTTATTACGTGTTGGAGGCAGATTGTCTAACGCGAATGTTACATTTGACCAGAAGCATCCTATTATTATACCAGCAGGGCATCATGTGACAACATTAATTATAAGGGACGAACATCTTAGGCAGTTCCATGCAGCACAAACCCTTTTAATGTCGACTCTGAAGCAGAAATATCACATACTTAGATGCAAGGATCAAATTCGAGCAGTCGTTGGGCAATGCGTTAAATGTGTCCGGTTGAAGGCGAAACAACAGCAACAACTGATGGGTCAACTTCCGAAATGCAGAGTTACATTGCATCGTCCATTCTTGTCCACGGGTGTGGATTATACAGGGCCTCTTTTTATTAAAGCGTCCAAATTGCGAGGTGCCAAATTAATCAAAGCCTATCTGGCACTTTTTGTGTGTATGGCGACCAAGGCTGTACATTTGGAATTAGTCGGCGATATGACGACGGAAGCGTTTTTGGCGGCTCTAAGGCGGTTCCATGCTCGGCGCGGCATTTGCAGTCACATATATAGTGACAACGGGACGAATTTTGTAGGTGCCCAAAAGGAACTAAAACGAAATATAGAAATGGTATCTAAAGATGAGGCAATTATGAGGTACATCACTACAAATAACATCGAATGGCATTTTATTCCTCCAGGTGCTCCTAACTTTGGTGGTTTATGGGAAGCAGCCATTAAATCAACAAAATTTTACATGAAGCGAGTACTTGGAGAATCACGGCTTACCTATGAAGAAATGTTGACATTACTAGTTGAAATAGAAGCTATCCTTAATTCACGACCACTGTGTGAGATGTCAGCTGATGAATTGGATCCCCTCACACCAGGTCATTTCTTAATTGGGCAGCCTATTAATCTAATACCGGAACCCAATCTGCTACCTTTAAAAGAGAACCGGTTATCACGTTGGCAGCACATTCAAAGGATGGTCCAGCATTTTTGGCAGCGATGGCACAAAGAATATATATTATCATTACAGCAACGTCATAAGTGGAAGTATCCCACAATGAATCCAAGCATCGGAAATCTGGTTGTAGTGTGGATAATGATGTTCCACCAACAAAATGGCTCATGGGACGTATTGTATCGGTGATTCCAGGTCAGGATGGACTAATCAGAGTTGTCATCATCAAAACAAAACTGGGTGAAATTAAGAGGCCAGTTACAAAAATATGTGTTTTACCTGCTGGCTCTGGTGAGCCAACCGGCGCGGGATGTTCAGGATCAGAAGCTGAAAGGAAAACTATGAATAATATGTAGTACATGTAAACAAATTGAATTAATGTTACTTATCTTATATTTGGTTGAAGTTGAAATCCTTTTAATTATTTTTTGGCAGTAGCACTAGCCATATATTTTTGTAGTTACATGCACTGCTCAATATGTGCCTTGTGCCTGTAAGTGTTAAAATTGGAAGTTATTATTATGAATTGTTAAATGAATTTTGTTAAATGAATTTTACTTACCTTTTGACCGCAGAGCAGCTTCATCAAATTGTTTAATAAAAATTAATTTGTGAATAAAATAAAAATTATAATTGTAACGAACAAATACCACAGTAGTTTTGTTGAGTTTTTATTTTCTCTTAATAATTAACATTGGAATCTGTACACATCCGTACATTTTAATGAGTATTAATATGATTACATGTTTATTAGAATGTTCTCGTAATCTATAACTGACGGCAGTGCCAACATCATAATAATATAATTGCGCATAACACGGTGAGTGATAATATCCAGCAGTCATTTGTCCTAATCTGTTATAAAAAAAACATCATGTATTTTAAAATGATACGCTCCACGCATAACTGTATCCGAAAAATTAGCTTCTGAGCAGTATTTACGAATGTTTTATTTACGAATGTTTTCAAAATAAATTTATATCGGTCTTTTTATTGAAGGTTCATTTGAAGTAAGCCATACAATGATTTAAAGTATTCATTTTGACTTAAGGTCGGTAATATTGCTTTACCCTTAGGACAACATGAAGTGAATGCACTCCTTTCACCTAAAATGACTTCAAAATCGAAAAAAGTGTATGTTTTGTTATACAATACTTGGAGTATACTATAGTATACAGTGTGACAGTGTGCTTTGAAGCGAAAAAAAACACAACAACAACAACAACCAAACTCACAGAAACTATCTGACTAAATTCTGCATTAACTATCCAACCAATTTTCGGGAATCAAAGATTGTGCACACCTACAAATAAATACCTATCGAATTGTGTAATTTTTATGAAAATCGGTTGGTGCAATATGCTTAAAATGGGGTCTAAAGTTTTCTCTTCACGTATATTAATATTTAGTTTTATGTTTTTCTAGATTATAAATCGGCTGGACTCCACAAATTTAATAGATGTACATAATAGGTATACAGCTTGACATTATCCACAAACTTTATAGATGCACATAACAGGTATACGAATAACCAAATACAGCTTGAAATTATCTTCAGTAAATTAAACTTTATTTCCTTTCAGGTAATTTATGCTTTATCGGATGATTTTCCATTTTAAGCTGAATTTATCCGCACGATGCACCAGTTCATAACGGCATATTATACTGATGTCATCAGTTTACTTTATTAATAACTTGCTGTAACGTTTAACGAAATAAATTTTACACAACGCACTTAAATTAATTCTTTTGTTTATTTTATTCAACTAATTAATTGTAAATGAATTTACACATTTAGTTCAATATAAATTATCGTTTAATTAATTACAAACTGATAATTAACACACAAAAAAACTGATTTTAATTATACATGAAATTAAACTTTAAAAATATTCTCGTTTATACAATACTGATTGTTCTGATTTATACTGATTTATACGGATTGAACTAATTGAATTAATTGAACTATACTGAAGCAAAATAAAAACAATTTCCCTTTATATAACGAAAAACATTTGTTATAGCAGGTTTCTTATTTATAAATTAAAACAATAATTATTTAAAGGTTGGTACCTGAACAGCCTTTTTATTCTTTTGCCACTGAACATACCCATTTTTTGCTCAAATCTGACGTTAGACCAAAAAAATACTTTTCGTGACACAAGACCAAATTGGAAATTGGTAAACAAATTGAAACGACCAAGAAAAATATAAGTAAGGAATTAAAAAACAATTTAATATTAACTTTTATTATTTGCATAAACAGCACCACTACAAATATATAGATGAAGCTAGCCCGAAACGCGATGGCAACACTTAACTATCACTATCACGAGAGTTTACTATACCAGACCGAAAAAAGAACACTATCGTGATATTAACGATATTAAACAGTGTAATGATACACTGTCATGACATTTATAGTATTCAGCCCGTAATTTTAAAATTATTTTTATGTATTTTTAGGATATATTCCAATTACTTGGTAGCCTAGGCGACCTAAACTCATCATTTATTTGCGACACTCAACTATATGGTGGGTCAGGCGATTCCACGCCGTTGGACTTAATTCTATGTGGTTTCGTTAAGGATAGATAATATTCGAATAACCCAGAGACAATTCCGGCCTTAAAACGTAACATTACGAAAGTTATTCGCGAAATAGGAGCTGAAATTATCGAAAAAGTTCTTAAAAAACTGGACTAACATGATTGGCTTACTCTAAAGCCAGCAGAGGGAGCCACGAAATTGTTTTTCCATATACTCATTTTATATCGATTTTAAAAACAACAAACTTTTACCGGGTAATATTCCTATTCAGCCTGAAAAGATATCCTGTGTCATGATAATATATCATGACATTTATATCATTCAGCCCGAAATTATAAACTATATTGGAAAATATCTGGATATATCGTTCGCCTTGCAAGTGATTCACGAGCGCTTGACATAAACCGTCTGGTTTTCGTGGTAATAGAGGTTTTAATTCCGCCGCACGACCACTTTCACATCGAGAGATTTGCAGAAAAATTGTATCTGGAATAAACGGGATATATGTTGTATATTTGTATGAATCTCACCTGACAGGCGATTCACGAGCACCCCTCTAAATATTGCGGTTTGAAAACGATACGTAAACTATGAAACTTCTTCAAAACATCGTTTTCGATTCGCAATGTTTAGAGGGGCTGGACATACAGCGCCGGATTCGCTGTATTTTTCTATACAAAGTGAACAATTTATCTGGATATAGTTGTTTGAATTTCAATTGCATATTTAAAACTTCAACGAATTCGGTGGTACACATCAAGCTTTCGGGAATCGCTAGATAGATATTTTTCAAGCGACTACATCCAGATAATTCCAAATAGAATTTTTCAGAAAATATCTTAGTTTGAAGTCAAAAATTCAATGAACCCGGCTGTATTGACATATACAGTGCTCATGAATCATCGGAGGGGAAAGTTCAAACGGTTATATCCTGATAATTCCGATAATTTTTTTCGAAAATTATCTAAGTTTTGTAGCTATACTCAAATGAAGCGAGAGGCTCAAATGACTATATACCATTAATTCCAAATAGAAATGTTATGTAAATGTTTCGGTTTTCAGTTAAAACTTCAACGAATCCGTATGGCTTTGTCTAGTGTCAGTGAATCGCCCGTGAGGCCAGTTTCGAAAAACTATATCCAGATAATTCCAGAGAGAGTTTTTCTGAAAATCTGTCGCTTTATAGTCAAAACTATAGCAATGCCGATGGTGTAGGCTGCAAGTGCTCCTGAATCACGTATGAGGCGAGATTTAATCAGCTATATAATCCAATTTTTTCCGATAAAATTTTTCTCAAGCTGAATATATTGTAATTAATAGTTACAATTTGCGTGAGACACAAATTTGCTTTATAGTTACAATTTGCGTATATTTTGTATAATACCAGAAGTGGTACTACTATAAGTAAAAAATTAAATTTCGGCCTGAAAATGCGGGCTAGCTTCGTGGAGGTCTAAGTATAGCCGATGGTTAGTAACACAATGGCAACACAATTCTAATCTACTAAATCGCAGTGATTAATAATCTCCTCCCATGACTGGCAAGTAATAGTCAAAACTCCTGATGTCGATGATGTTTCGAATTCAAGTATTCAGAATAGATTTCAGGTTCTGCAAGTATACTTGGTTCAGCAATGAAAGAGAAGTATCGTTCGTTAATCGAAAACGCGACGTGATCGATTTCAGATTTGTCAACTGTTCGTAAAGCAGTCCAGCGCAAATCAGTTTTCAATACCAAGTGCAACGAGAAAGGAGTGATAAATCGCTATACAAAGCCCGTTTAGTAGTGATAGGTTACCCAGCGAAACGGCATTGATTATAGAAAAATTATTACGACGCGAAATGTATGTTTTTGTATAGCCAGAGTAACTTGAGTTATTTTTTTTTATGGTTATACGGAAACGGGCTTTGCGGTCTTGTTTTTTAAAAATAAAAGATGTAAAATCTTCTTTGTTACCCCGACATGTTTCGGCGTTAATGCGCCATTTTCAAAGGGGGGGGTGTAGTTTATTTCTACAAAAATATAATATTTCTTTTATTAATTTTAGCACTCACACATAAGTAAAAATATAAATAAATATTCACAAAATTTGTACATAAAGTTTAAAAAACATAAAATTGAAGAAAAAATATAAAAAGTAAAAATGCGAAAAAACTCACAAATTATTCACAGTACTGCGCCATCATCACAAGAAAATAATAAAAATACTAAAAAAGTATTTAAAAAACTACCGACCGGTAATTGATCGGGTGTCAATAAAAAAACTGATTACCAAAACGTATATTAAACTAAAACATCCGTAGTCGTTTGTTGTGTGCGTGCTTATTCTGTGTGTTTGTGTTTGTACGTCGTCTTTTTTTGTTTTTTGTGTGGTTGAAGTCATCAACCAACGCACAGAAAACCGGTGCGATATGATCAGTATCTTGTTTTATGTTCATTGAGTCTTCACTTAGGATGTGTAATGCTTCCATAGTTAACCTACGACCAAGGAGATCGGCTTTGGCCAAAACTTCCACAGACTCGAAATCAGGTTTATGTCCTTCTTTGAGACAGTGCTCAACTAGGGCTGTTTTTGGTGATTCGAATTCATTGGATTTTTCCAAATCACGTTTATGGTTTTTTAACCTCTTTTCGAGATACTGTTTAGTTTGTCCGACATAGGATAAGTGACAAGTGGAACCATCATTCAAGGTGCCTAGACATGGGATTCGGTATATAACATTTGTCTGTTTTTCACGCGGAATTTTATCTTTTAGTTTAGTAAAGACATTGCGTAGACTATTTGCGGGTTTGTAAGCCAACTTTATATCTGGACAATAGGTGGTGATGACACTCTCTACTCTTTCAGATAAACCTTTGGAATACGTTAACGCTTTGTATCGTTTGTTTGCATTCCTTTTGTTATCTTGTGCATTACTCGTATTTTGAATACCGGTATAGTTATGTGTTTGGAAATACTTAGCGATAAATTTGTTGATCAATTTAACCGGATAATTGTTTGCGAGTAGGGTTTCTACGACCAATCTTCGGTTTTTAGAATGGAAACAGCTGGAGCTTAAATTGAACACTCTACTAACAAAATTCATTGCTGTGTTTGATTTATGAGTGAAGGGATGATGACTATAGAAATTCAGGATCCGGTTTGATGCAACATTTTTCTTGTACCAATCTGTTGAAACTGTACCATCTAAATTCCTAATTACCATAACGGAATCTGGTTTTCAGACTCAATCTCAACAGTGAATTTCAATCGGGGGTGAAAAGAGTTTAAAACATTGAGTGTTGTATTTATCGAACTCCTCGGTATAATGGCAAAAACGTCATCAACATACTTTAAGAACATTTTTGGTTTATAATCCAATTTAACAAGAGTTACGTCTAGGAGCCTTCGCGTAATGATATCGGCTATCACCGTAGATAGAGAATTTCCCATTGGCATACCAAAAATAAACTACACCCCCCCTTTGAAAATGGCGCATTAACGCCGAAACATGTCGGGGTAACAAAGAAGATTTTACATCTTTTATTTTTAAAAAACAAGACCGCAAAGCCCGTTTCCGTATAACCATAAAAAGTACATATCGACGGTCGTAAAACCAAATATTTTTGGATATTGAGTTATTTTTGTTACCAACATTAAAAAAAATAAATTACTCCAAAAGTTACCATGGGATATTTCCGAAAACGACTGTTGTATAGGTTCACTCTTACGATTCAAGCTGAATACATACCTGCGAGAGTGAGTGCGGAACAAATACCGCGGTATCGCACAGAATGTATTAAAACAACAACAAAGTTAAAAATATTCCAACTCGAGTGTGGAAGTAGGCGGAGGAGCATACAGCATTTCACGAAACTTGATTTGTTTTGAGTGCGGGAGTGAGTGTGATGATTTTTATTTCCGCAGGTGTGTATTCAGCTTTACATGAAAGTTTATTATGGCGTATAAAATCCCAGTAAATTTGTGATCTTTTAATAAATAATTTAAACCGTCACTAACTAGATAAACTAATCATTGTCGACTCCAGTGAAAATCTTGTTAAACTTATTTTATCAGAATTCTTGTTAAAATAATTTGACTACTACTGACTAATTTGAGTCTGACTATAGAAATTTACAAGAATTATCTAAGCAAATTTTATCCTAAAAGAATACATGTCCAGAGTAACGAAGCAGAATCAAAAATTTCATACAAAAATTCATGAGTCGACATCGAGATGAGTCATGCACAAACGCAATTTAATGTTATGCCATATAATGGCGAATTCGTTAAACTTTGAGAAAAATGTTACCCGGTTACTGTGTAAATGAACATGAAAAAAATTTACCCGACTTTTGTAGTAGTATATTGGTGAAAAAAAGACAAAAAGTTCTTTATTATAAATGTCAGGATTACATTTCAACTTGTTAGCAGCATCGGTAAAACAAACAATCATAAAGCAAAGTACTATTAAAATTTTCAATAGTGTCTCCCGTATCTCAATTTTATTAATTTATTTATAACTCAATATCAATCATTTTTAATTAATAATATAAGAAATTATATAATTTCGCACATAAACACAATATTTTGAAAATACGTCGCACAAAATTGCAAATTGTCCTTACAATTTTAATACATCTATTAAAAATAAAAATATTTCAAAAGTGAATTGTAGAAATGATGCAGTGCATTTGTTTTGATATTTATGTTGTGACGTTTACTTTTATGCGTAAATTTTTTATAAAATCTGTACGCCTATTTTGATCCAAAATTAATAACAGGAGAGAAGAATTACCGGAACGCAATAGTGTAGAATATATGTGTTTTTGTATTAGTAACAAACAAATTTGTTCGGACGTAACGCCACACCATTCGCAATGTTTTTATTTTAGGTTAATAATTTTATATTTTGTAAATTAACAAATTTTATATCCCTTTTGTGTTTTACTAACACAATTGTGTAGGTACGGCCAAAGTACCATGTCATAAATTTATTTTTGGTTGTGTTTTGAACCAACTTACATATTTTTGTATTCCTTTCAAACTTATTTTTGTTCGAAAAATGACACTAAATACACACAATTGTGTCGGTTGTACTTCAAATCAAGTGCAATTTTTTATCAAAGACGTCATTACATACTATATGGTTTTTTACTCACACATTTGTGTGGTTTGGACTTTAATAGTCATTTTTTGGTTGAAAAGGGATATTTTATAAAAAAACAGAATTGTAAAACATTTCGTGTTCAATAAAACGGCACGTAAAAAATAGATTCACTTTTCTCAAAATTTAGCATAATTTTGCTTTTGTCAAATTATGCTAAATTTTGAGGAAAGTGAATTTATATTTTACGTGTCTTTTTATTGAACACGAAATGTTTTACAATTAATTTTTTTTATAAAATATAAAATTTATTAATTTACAAAATATAAAATTAGTAACCTAAAATAAAAACATTGCGAATGGTGTGGCGTTACGTCCGAACAAATTTGTTCCCCATCTAGATACCATGGGAAAATGTCACAAAACAGGAGTGGAAGCACCAAAAATTTGAACCTATCCCACCCGGTTCGATAAATTTTGGTGCCTATGTTCACAAAAACAACACACATACATGCGTAACAAATGACAGCACACTAATTCAAAATTGTGTATTATACGTCGTATACGTATACACAAATTTGTGGTTTCGTCTCCCAATTCTGGATCAAAATAGGCGTTCTGACAATATATCGCGATTTTTACACTGGGTAACTTTTCCGGGTAAGAGTTTTTTTTCTTACGAACATGTAATGTCAAAATGTTACCCTGACAGCTCAACCTGTGTAAGTTTTTGTACCCTGACATCTGACTCCGGGTAAGTTTTTACCCTATTAAAGTTAGCCGACTCCAGCGAAAAATTTCGATAATGCAGATACGAATTGAATGCCGGAATGAATTAATTTATATTAGAAATTTTTATTTTGTTATTCATAAAAAACAAATAAAAAATGTAAAATAAATTTTCATTCGAAATAATTAAAACTAATATACAAACCAAAATTTTCTAAGTGCCGAATTAGATGTTTGGGGAGGTAAGGCGTGAAATGCCTCTATAGTTTCAAGTTTGGAGAATATTTTAAGCGGCACTTCATCTAATAAATATCATTTAAAAACGACAGGTCAATTTTCATGTGGAGAGTTCCGGAAAACTTGATTGAATATATCGCACACACAAAATTTGAAAATTTTTAAAAATTGACCGTTTAAAGTGTCATGGCTGGAAATAGATTCAAATGAAAGGTCTTATTGATGATCACACTTGGAAAAAATTTCAGGTTTATTTCTATGTTGGAAGTCTGGGAAAACTTGATTGAATATATCGCACACACAAAATTTGAAAATTTCTTAAAATTGACCGTTTAAAGTGCCATGGCTAGAAATAGATTCAAACGAAAGGTCTTATTGATGATCACACGTGGAACAAATTTCAGGTTGATTTCTATGTTGGAAGTCCGGGAAAACTTGATTGAATATATCGCACACACAAAATTTGAAAATCTCTAAAAATTGACCATTTAAAGTGTCATAGCTGGAAATAGATTCAAATGAAAGGTCTTGTTGATGATCACACCTGGAAAAAATTTCAGGTTGATTTCTATGTTGGAAGTCCGGGAAAACTTGTTTGAATATATCGCACACACAAAATTTGAAAATTTCTACAAATTGACCTTTGGCTAATCATGGCACTGGCTAATCATTTAAACCACGGGTATTTGTGTAGTGCATTACTGTAAAGTTGATAAAACAACCCCTGAGGGTTGCGTTAACATTATTATATGTGGTGATCGTCATATTGATGCGACTCTCAAAGCAACTGATCGAGTACGAATTTTTGTGCAAATATTTAGAAGCATACTTTTCCACTAATCAAATTACGCCCATATAAGATAAAACTGTAGCGGCTAGTTTCTTCAACCATAAGAAACTCCGCACAATTAATTCTCAACGAACAATTCTCCGTTCACTTAATTCTTTATAAATCGACAATTCTCCATCTAAAGAATTATTCCAAATAATATACAACAATCTTGTATATACAAATAATGTACATAACAACTTGTACATAGTAATCGTACAACAACACTTGTACATGCGAAATTTGTGTAAGCAAAATCAAATAAAAAACCTCTTAACGAGGTAAATGTTCGAGTGACGAAAGCCGAATTCAATTCACAAAATTTCTGATATCAAATTTGTGCCGAAAAAAACAATTGTATTCGATTTGTCAACGATTTTTCGGAATATTAGTGCATTCAGCGCGTTGTTGTTTAACATTCAAAAAACCGTTGACAAGTTGTTGTTTTTGACAGCTAGAAAGAAAAATGTAAACAAACGCGCCGAATGCACTAACATTCCGAAAAATCGTTGACAAATCGAATACAATTGTTTTTTTCGGCACAAATTTGATATCAGAAATTTTGTGAATTGAATTCGGCTTTCGTCACTCGAACATTTACCTCGTTAAGAGGTTTTTTATTTGATATCAATGATTTTGGCAAGGCAAATTGAAAATGAATTGAATTGCGATTCGTTTTATTGTTGTCAGTCGTTTTGACTTCGACTTTGAGTTCACACACACACGATAGCACACAAGTGGCCGCTACGTGTTATTGTGCCTCATACACAGATGCGCGGCATTGAAATGACCAAAACGAACAACAAAGCCATGCTAATGCAACAAATACAGAAAAAACTACACTATAGATAGTTGTATTAGAATATATGTGTGCATCGTATGTGGGCACTAGTTTAATAAGTAGTGGTACGAAAGAAAAAAATTAACATGGGATTGTTAGTGTAACCAATACAATCTTCTGTAGTTTCTTGCATATTGGTATCTGCGTTTCAGACATTGTTCAGGGCTTTTAATTGTTGTGAGTTTTGAAATGACGAATAGCGAGAGGCGAAGAACGAATTACGCATACTCTCACACAGCTGTCGGCTGTGTGTTACGAAGTGTGCATGATTCGTTCTTCTTCTCTCGATATTCGTCACTCCAGTGGCCTGCATCTGTGTATGAGGCACAATAGAACGTAAAACAATAGAACGAAACTGTTTCAATAAAAAAAATAGAAAACCAATAGAACGAAATTGTTTCTATTGACGAATGGTTCAATACGATTTATGATTGGAAAGTGAGCAGATGATGGCGTAATCTCACCATGCTGTTGGCCCCGAAATAGTAAAGACTTATATTATCTTTTTTATGTTGAAAAGTAGGGTCAGGTCTCATCATTAGGTTCAGGTAGGTAGTTTTTTTTATTATGTTCAGCACAATAACCTACGTTCTGGTGTACTGTTTCTAGTGTCTGGAAGACGATTCTATTTCTTTATTTTGCATGCAATTTTTCAATCTTCATTTTGTAGTCTTTTAGTAGATTTTATTTCAGAATCCTTTACCACATGCCACAAACAGGTCATGCCGGGTGTGATCTTATTACACACCCGGTTCTCGTATGCTATCGGCTGAACATTTGTAGTTTAGTTTTTAGTGTATGTTACAGAGTAGTAACAATTTAGACCAGATGCATGTGTTTTTGGTAGAAATTCGATTGAGTAATTCAACAATTTTTTTTGCATGTTTCTTGCTGTCTCCTCACTAACTGCATGCGGCTACCATTCATTTTTGATTTCTTAAACAATACAATAAAATATACATATTTTAGTGTGTTAGTTGGAAACAAAAATTAATGGTAGCTAGCCTCTCGCTGATATTCCATCTTCATGCGATGGGAGGGGAGATAAGATCTATTTTTTATAGAAATCATCATAATGATAAAAAAATATCGATTTTATGCAAGGAGACTAAAATGTTCAATGTTTTTGGTGATTTTTTCGATCACATCAATTTGTCAGTTTTTTCATTTTTTTTTTGTTATGAAAAAAGAGTCACTGGTAAAAATTCTCTTAGCAATGATAATAATATGATGTATTTATATTTCGTCGGCTCAGTATTATCTTTTGTCGTAAGCACCAAAATGTCGTTTTTCAGTTTGTTATACTAGTATTTTTAGTTTTTCTTCCTCTTTCTAAATCTACAATCCATTTTATCCTAGGTTATATGGTTTCTGAGTTACAGAGAATTTATTTATCGTAAATCCACACAACATCATAAACTTTATATTTGTATCGCATGTCACAAATTCTGGAGATACGACAAAGTCGCTAACACACATTTATAATACAAATGTCGTATGTCCAGCATAAACAAATATTTTGATATACGTCCAATTTTTTTCTGTCACAAAATAAACCAATAAGATCACAGTACTCCACCACGTGAGCGGAATATATATAAAGGTTAATCGCAATTTTAATTCAGTATCCTGGTTATTATTGAATGGTGCAAATCGCGGTTATTTTTTATTTCCTATTGTTTATTTTGAATTTTTTTTTTTAATATGTTATTTTATTTTGAAGCTACTGAATATTTGTTTTTGAAAATAAAAGATACATTCAGACGATGTTTACGAATGTTTTAGTTGCTTTCTAATTTGTACCATTAACAGTCAAACGTTCATTTTTACAAAATAATCTTACGTCTCCTAAGATTTTTACAAATTTTATCGTAAGTCCATAAATTTTAATGTGATTTATGTATTTGTTAGTCAGAAGGTGTTTGTCGTATGAGCAAATTTTTTATCGTAAGTCCATTGTTTGGTACAACTTCGAAAATTATACGACAAATTGGAAAACTGTTCGTGATTTTCCGGAAAAACTAGTGGATTTATCTAAAGTGTAGGAAGTGGTAATCAATATATGGTATGATAGGTTTGGAATTATTCTATTAAATTAGACACTTCTCGATGTTATACCATCTAAATAAGCTTTCAAACTTAAAACTAAATTTCCCAAAAATGACATATTTGGACTTACGACAAGATAATACTGAGGCGACGATTTGTTTCATTGTAATACGTTGATTCACTATCATTATGAACCGCAACGGACCGATATTAGGGTGCATTTGAGCCAAAAAATGAAATTTTGCAAAAAATTAAGGTGGCTTTTAAGTTATGGAGGTCAATATCTAAAATATACGAGTTTTCTGGGACAAACGGTTGATGTCATATTGTAGGTGAGATTTGTGGCTAATAATCCTGAAAATATGAACCAAAAGTCTTGGGCTCATTTTTTAGCAATTCGGCCTAATGTGGCCGGCCGATTTCGCATTTTTCAGTTTTTTGGCCAAAATGACCCTCCAACCTAATTTTTTGAATTCTTTTTTTTGCTATTTGGTAGCTGGCGTCAATACCTTTCCAACGATATGCATATGTCCAGGGTATGTCGAATAGATTCAGCACTGTGGACGTGGCAAAATGGCCAAAAATGGCCGATCAGAGGCCGGCCCTGGCCAACATGGCGGCCAAATTAAAAAGTTGTAGAACAAAAGTTGCTTAGTTTTTTAAGTACTAAAACCCCTGAAAATATGAGATCAAATAAAAGAGGTACGGACAAACAAACATATATACCAAAGCAAGATTATTTGGTGACGTCATAGAAAAATTTAAAATTGTCATAACTTTGGTCAAAATCTACTGTTTTAGACGTTTGAGGTGTCGTTGAATTGGTATTGACGTCTACTATTGGGGCATTTTTGGGGCAGTTATACGCGAAAAACTGATTTTTTGGGGCAATTTTTGGAAGGTCATATCTCCACTCAATGTTGGTAGAAATTCATGCTTTTATACATTATTTAGGTTTATTTTTCAAGACCTTTCCAATGGTATATAACATGACCCTGGCGGCCTCAAAGTGAAAAAGTTCGAAACTTGCTGTATAATATACTTCGTTCGACTTCCAGCACAGTAGGTGCTTTCGTCACTCGTTTGGACTGCCGTCCAAAGTGATAGAATTGAAAAATTATATTTTGGTACACAACAATTTCATGATAATACCTCTACAATCAAATCATTGAGAGATGCATAAACATCGTATTGATTTTGCAAAACCAAAATCATGTAAAACGCATCAACACATACATCAAGCCATTGCACAAGAGATGGCATTGCAAATATTTATGTTCAGTAAAACATAATTTATAAAGGGTGCATCGGAATATTTTGGCACCGCATCACTAAATTAGAATACTGGAAAAACCAGTTTTGAAATTATGTTATAGGCAAGGAGGTAACAAATAAATAATTCCTCTATCTATTCGATTTCGGTAATTACCGGAGCAACATGGAGAACCATCATCACTCACCAGCAACAACATACAAAATTATTTTTAGTTAAATAAAGTTTTTTATTTAAATTAAAATTAAAATAAGTTGTGTTTTTATTTATTATTATTATAATTTCAAAAGTGCTCCGCATCTTACTACCCTATAAAACATTTTTAACTTTAAGCAAAATATTTGCAGACGACCTGACCTAATCAAGAAAAAAAATAAAATTATAAGTTGCATTGTGCCCAATAAATCGGTGGAAAAGTGTGATTCTAAATATACAGATAGGTCCGATTTTACCACCGTTTGCCTCTGCATATTGCATAACTCAATGTCAGCCTGTACTGACATGGAAGGTGGGTCGGCCCATGAGTTTTTCACTCCAATAGGGGGTCATAGATGTGTTCCATTTCATCACAGACCGTAATTTGTTGATGAAAATTCCCTTTGCATCCTGCCCCTATCGGGATTCGAACCCGGTACCTCCCGATCCAAACTAATGGAATTGTTAATTTATTTTTAATAGAATTTCACTAGACTTCGTCGAGGTTGCTCAATTAACCTGAGGGTGCTCCAATGTCCAAGCTCAGTCGAAAATCAGCGGTGCCATCAGTACCTAAATGATAGGCTGCAGTAGGAGTAAATGATTTGCAATGCAAGTATAAGTGCCGAGGACATAGCACCGGTAATAGCGCCACAGGCCTTATCTTATAGACTGGTAAGTATCGCTATTCGAAATCAATGATTTGTACATAAACATCAGCATACTGGAAGTGAAACCCAAGGATCTCCCAAATTGTCCAATTTCCCAAATAGATAATCCCAAAGTATGGCGTTTATTTTCAAGAATACATTTTCAGAAAAGTTTACTGTCTAATCAAACACAAAGATATTTGGTAATGTCAGTTATGGCTATTATTTCCCCAAACCCAGGAAAAGCCGGCAGTTACTAATATACCATATAGACCTAGTAAAGACTATAGCAGACCAGTTTTAGGTTGATTAACCTACACGCCCTTCTCAACGCATGCCAAAAACTTGTAGACGCGTTGCATTAAGTCGGATAGTACATTAAGAGCTTTACCTGAAACCATAAGATGATGGCACCAGCAATACTCAGAACAGTGCTAACGAGAATCTTTTTATTCAGTGATCTTTCAATTTTAAATTCATTTCAAGCATATTAGTAAGCTTTTCGACAGCACATTAGCACTAATATTTATACACGCTCGCGAGCATCCAATCAACTTGCGACGAGCCAAATCGATCAATTTTAATTATACCATTCACATTATCCCTACCATTCATAATA
Organism: Nephrotoma flavescens; assembly: GCA_932526605.1. Lineage (NCBI taxonomy): Eukaryota > Metazoa > Arthropoda > Insecta > Diptera > Tipulidae > Nephrotoma > Nephrotoma flavescens. Next base: position 131,398,108 of record OW052221.1, on the reverse strand, counting down.
TTTTTACGAAAGCTTGCCGTGATTTTCATTTGCACAGGCATTTAAAATATTTTTTTGCTAGTAAACTGATTACGTCTTAAGGTGAAAAGATGAAAACGAAATACCGAATAACAAAGCGTATAAGTAATACACAACTCAGCGCACGGAAAACATTAATGAGATACAACCCCTCCCTTTGCATAAATTAGCGAAGGTAATTAAAATTTTGGTTACATAACTAATTTCATTATCAAAAGTAATTTATTAAACGTTATCTTCACCAACGGGTACTACTGTAATACTTATAACTTTTATTACCTAGCATAGCTAGTTTTTTTTCGGTCAATTAAGTATAAAAGCGACGACCGAAATGTTAATCGTAATATAAGTAAACTTAACTCCGAATTTACCATACATAAAAGTAAAGATGAAGATATCCATCGTGCTTATTATACTGCGGTTTTTAGATGTGTACTGTCATGAAACCCTTTCAGATGAGTCACACTCACATAATGTGCATCATTCACACAAACACCCATTTAAGGAAATATTTTATTGGGACAATATAGAATATCAATTTCCTAGTGATTGCGCCAAAAATGAATCGTTATCATCTGGAAGTTATGTACCTAAAAACAATAACTTATGGGCAATAGGAATTTGGAAAAATAAAATTTTTGTTTCAGTTTTCAGGCATGATATAAACTACAAGCATAAATGTATATCGATTAATTAAAATTAAATTAAATATTTTCAGACATGGACCTGGTGTATCATCATCACTTAACTATTTTTTAATGAATAGTACAACAAAATCACCATTGTTAATACCATATCCCACGTATGAAGCAAACCTTGTGAGTGAAGCGGCAGGTCAAAGAACAACTACTTTGACAAGTAATTCGACTGTCGTATGTGCCACGTACTTTCGCATTGATAAATGTGACCGACTGTGGGTAATTGATGCGGGAATAACCGATTTTTTTGGTGAACATCGAACCGTGACACCACCCGCTATTATCATTTTTGATCTTAACACGGACAAATTAATACGACGTTACACAATTCCAGAAGAGTTTGTTAATTCGTACACTCTTTATGTTAGTTTGGATGTAGATTTCACGGGAAATGATTGTGATGATGTGCATGCGTACGTTATTGATCTTTTCCGATCAATCGTTGTATATTCGTTCAAAAAAAATCGAACGTGGCGTTTAACGCATAATTTGCTTGGATCTGACCCAAGACAAGGATATTTTTCGATTGGATCAATAAAATTTTCATGGAATTATGGAGCGTACACCGTAACTGTTGGAGAGCGTCATCGTGATGGGTAAATTTGTTTGTTATATTTCATCCTTTGTGATAATGCATCATTATAATTTCAGATCTAGACGTGTGTATGTCAATCCCATTACATCAACCAAATCTTACTATATTTCAAATAAGATACTTCAAAATGAAACTTATATTGCAATGAATGATTACTACCGCGATGTTCACCTGTTAGGTGATCGTGGCAAGAAAGGACAAATTCTATCCTGGGCTTATGATGAAAAAACCAATGTTATGTTCGACACGCAATTCTATAGAAGACAAATTACTTGTTGGAATAGCATGAACCGATACAGATCTTCCAATTTTGCAGTTGTGTTAAGAAAGGAGCATTTATTTTTCCCAACAGATGTCAGTATCGACAGGAATAGAAATCTGTGGGTTGTGTCAAATAATGCACCGACATATTTGTACGGAACATGGGAAGCAAATATTAAAAATGTTCGTATATTTAAAGCAAAGGTAGATGATATTATTGCGGGAACTGTTTGTAAATATAGATCAAAGCATCATGACTGATGAATAAATGCAATTTAATAGTTTGCTATATGAAGCGTGTAAGTTCTCTGTAATACAAAAATTGAACGTGGTACACAAAAAAAAGGAAACCAAATAAAAAATGTATTAGCAAAACCGTAAGCAAAGGCAAATTTATATTTTTTATTTTAAATAAAAGTTTACGCGGGTATAGATAGTGAATCAATTAAAAATATTTAAATAATTAATTTTTTATTTGTTTATCAGATAGTGAATAAATTGATCGAGAAATTTGATTTCTCGATCCAAATTTTAATTCTTAACATTTTTTTAACTGATTGTACATATCCACACTAGGGTAACTTGTATCCGGTAACTTCTTCGTTTGTTTCCCCTTTTCCTATAAAATCCAAAAATTGCGGCGCAGGAGAAACCAGTCATAGGTAAAGGGGAAAGAAACGAAAAGGTTACCGGATACAAGTTGCCCTAGTGTGGATGTGCACATTATGAGCTAAGTATAACTTATTTTTCTCGTTCTACATACATATATGTGGTCTTTCTTTGAGATATTTACAACAACAATCCGATATATGTAATTCCAAATTGGAATCGTTTTTAACCAACTTTTCTGCTGGTATAGAATAATTCTATTCTACCTGTAGTTTTAATGTTCATCACCAGGGCAGTTTTAGTAAATACTTTTATTTTTAATTGTTGGCATCGCATTTTTCTAAACAAGAGGAGAAATTAGTTACAATTTGTAATAATATTCAATAATGTTCTCGCACATTACTTACATTTAATTGAATATATTTTGTTGCATTTTTACGTTATCTTTAAATTCAAAATAAAATTGTTAAAAACTAATAAAAATAAATTAAAAAATATCTTTGGTTTTTTCTTTAAGCACAATATCAATTCCTATTCAGAATGAGCATTGCTTGTACCAAAGAACGCATATACGTACATATAAGCTTATGCGTATTTGCGTTCTTTTTATTACCACGCTTATATTAGCTCACTCTGTGTGTCTGTTTGTATCGTGAAATTTTGTAATCATTTTTTCAACCACTTGTGATAGTCTAATTGAGCCAATTGAGCTGAAATTTTGCATGCAGGCTTAACTCCGATGACAATACAAGATTCTAACATTTTTGGACATTAAAATATTTCGGTGACTAAAAAGTAGAAAATAAAATATATTTTAAAAAACTTTTTAAAAAACCACGCTTATAAATATTTAAAGGCTGTAAAAAGTAGATAATGTAATAAAAGGCTTTGAAAAGTTTTCTTCCTTACTCCTATCTAGGTATATTTATAACAATTAGAAATTTAAAATTAATATGACTAAAAATATAAGCGTGGGGCGCTCCTTCTGAATGTATATACTATCTCTCAATATATCATTTTTACTTTAAAACTGAAATGCTCCAGCAAAAAATCTATTCTTAGGATACATCAGAATAGACTGTTCCATTAGTGTTACTAAAAGACTTTACTAAGACTTTATTTCATGTGTCTAGTAGTCTTAAATTGCTAATGCCGTAAAGGAGCGCCCCATACGCTTATATTAAGGAAGAAAAATTCTATTTTATACTTTTCAAAGCCTTTTATTATATTATTTACTTTTTAGAGCCTTTAAATATAAGTGTGGTACTGTTTTTTATAAATTAACGGTTATTTAATTTAAAAAATAAAAAATTAACTCATGAGTTTGAATCAAATTCAAATTATAAACGGTTTCATTAAAACCGGTACAAACACCTGTAACTGTGTGTTCGTGGAACGAGATAAAAAACAGCTGGATTTTTAACCAACTTTTGGTTAAATATCGCACATCCTCTAAAAAAAAGTCAT